>QCXZ01000041.1:34296533-34556966 GCA_025024175.1 Rhyzopertha dominica
TCCGAATACCTACAGCAAAATGTGATGACCGACGTAGAAAAGCATGGCTTGCGTTTATCAATCGAAGCGACTTACCTGAACGAGCGTTATTGTGTGAGGTAAATATACCATTTGTAATTAATTTGTCTGTGTTAACTTTGTTATAGTGTTATTTGACGTAAAGATGTGTTTATTGCTATTTTCAGGCACATTTTGAGGCTGACCAATTTGAGCTAAACCGACTGGATAACCGAAAGTTATTAAAAAGAAATGCAATTCCAACTATTAGGACACCAGACATTTTGCAGAATCAAGGAATGAAACGCAAACTATCAGGTATTTAAAGTAGAATGACCTTTGTGTTGTAACAACTATCTACAACTACCAAGTATTGTGTAATTGGCAAATGTTGCAGACTCACCAAGTGAGGATTTAACTTCTGAAATTTTTACAACCCAGGAACAGTTGAAAACAACTTCCACATTACAGTCTGGTTAGTAGAATATGATATTCTAATGCAAGATATCTAGAAAAAAATTACAATAAAATTTTAGGTTCATCAACTAGCAACAGTGACCAAGAGGACAATATCCCCTTGAAATGTTTGCAGAATGAATTACGAGCAGCTAAGGCACAAATTGCAGCTTTAAAAAAACAAATTAGCAACATTGAGGGAAAGGTCAAAGTTATTTTTTCTGAAGACCAAATTCATTTTTTAAAATATGGCAATCATCGAGGAAAAGAATGGTCAGATGAAACTATACAGAATGCCCTTAAGCTGTATATGGCATGTGGAAAGAAAGGGTATGAAGAGCTTTGCAAGCAAAAGTATCCTCTACCAGCCATCAGGACACTCCAAAGTCGGATAGAAAATTTGAAATTTAAGCCAGGTTTGCTAGAAGACGTTTTTGAATTACTTAAACCTAAGGTGATGGGTTTTGTGATTTTCGTATTTTTTTTTTTTTAATTATAATGCAAGTGTGGAAATCCGATATTAATCGAACATGTACATAAAAACTGAAATAAAAAAATTTACTTGTATTACGTACATAAAAATACGTTTTTCTTGTATTTCAGGTGGCGACATTTGAGGAGCATGAAAGGCATGCTGCATTATTGTTAGATGAAATGGCTATAAAACCATCTCTTCAGTTTGACAACTCCACAAAATCAGTAGTAGGAAGGCCAACAATGCTTCTGTCTGGGAACTTGGACAGTTCTAAGGAATTGGCATCACATGCTTTAGTATTTATGCTTGCCGGAATGAGTACCAGGTGGAAACAAACAGTTGGCTATGAACTGACGGCAAACTCATATAGCGCGGATGAAGTTCTGAGAAAACTTTTTTATTATGTTAAGCGAGCAGATGATGTAGGTGTGACAATAAAAACAATAATATCCGACATGGGTCCCTTAAATAGAGGTTTCTGGAAACTACTTCACATTACAGCCAACAGACATGAGAAAATAGTCAACTTTTGTCCACATCCTTTAAACAACCAAGAGAGATTATACATAATGCCTGATCCAGTTCACGTCTTCAAAAATCTTGCAATATCATTGATTGGGCATAAAAAATTTCAGATTAATTTTGAAATTCAACAAAAATATCATCTTCCTAGTGACTATATTGACATTGAAGCCATAAAACAATTGTTCGATTTGGATTCAGAAATGGATTTAAAAATTGCCCCACGCCTCAAGGAGCATATGTTTCATCCTAACCATTTTGCTAAAATGAATGTCAGTACAGCATATGCTCTTTTACATCACGACACAGGTGCTGGTATTGAGTATTTCATTGCAAAAGGCAAAATCAATGAAACCCATGCAACCACTGCTTGGTTTTGTAAAACAGCGTTTAAGTGGTTCAAAATAATAACCTCCAGGAACACTAAACTTGCCTGGTCACACATGAATGAGGACACACATGACAACGCTGTGAATTTTATGAATGACTTCATGAGTATTATTTATAATATTAAGATTGGAGGTAAGGCTGAGTGGAAACCTGTTCAATCTGGAATAATACTGGCTACAAAAACTGCACTGGATATCCAAGAAGAATATTTGAATAAATATGGGTACAAATATGTAATGGGCGGTCGCCTTACACAAGATGCAGTTGAGAATTTGTTTTCCGTTATTCGAAGCCGAACGCCAGTACCTGGACCTCATGAGTTTAAAGTGTCACTGAGATTGATTACTCTATCTCAATATGAGTGTCAGATCATACACGGAAATTATGATACAGATACAAGCACCCATTTAATTAGGTACTGTAAAAATAAAAAAAGTGATAATGTAGAAGAACACAATGCAAGTGTTTTGTCAGAAATAGACACGATAGATGATACTGATGAAGAATCTGATACACTAAAGCAAACGTTATATTATTTGCTGGGAAGTTTAATATGCTCATTAAGAATAAGCTGCCAAGACTGTCTTTCTGCTCTGACTTATTCAACAAATGAAAGAATTGACCCATCGTTACTAACCTGTTTCAAGGAATTTAAAGAAAACAAATTGGTTTATCCACAACTGAAAGTGTTTTCATACTTTTTGACCGCAGAAAAATATTTTCGCCAAATCCGATTGGAGTTGCTAGAAAATAAGAGTAATTTTGAGCAAGCTGCTGAAACATTTCTGGCAAACCATATCCTATTGGATTTGTCCTTGTGCCATGATAATCATTTCAAGGCCCTTGTTCGAGTCTTTTTTCGAACGAGATTTTTCTTTGCTTTGAAGGAGTTGAATAAAAATCGACTGCCCAAGGTCAACACTGTAGACAGAAGTTCTAGAAGCGTAGCAATGCGTGACTTGGTAAAAAATGTAAAATAAGTCTTAGTTTGTTTGTTGATTATATTTGTATAATACTCACCTTCATAAACAAATAATTTGTTATTTGATACTAATTTGTAATAAACAGATACTGTAGAAGTTGCATATTAGTTGTTATTAAGCCGCACCACACATTCGGATATCTGTGACAAATATCCGAATATGTGGATGGGGTGTTCAAAGAGAAATATTGGCACAAAACCGTATATTCGACAACTATAAAAATTTTCCGTTCGATCAGCGTAAATAAACACAAATCAAAGGAGGCAAATACCGAATAAATGTAGCAATTACAAATATTCATGTATTTGACAAATATCCGAATGTGTGTGGCGCCGGTACATCGAGTGAAAAAGTTCGCGTCCATTTTAAATTGCCGCGTTTTTTTTGGCGCCAAAATGGAGGTAATTGCCGGTAACTTTATCTATCTAGGGGACTTTATCGTGAACTTTCGTGCAACCTAACCTAACCTGAACGAAAGAAAAAGATGGACGCAAGCGACAAGTCCAAGCGCACGCAGTTTTCTCGTTTCTCCACGTAACGTAAAATTTCACGTTGTAAACGTCTCGGCCATCAATTATACAGTCCACATCCAATAAACCAATAAACAATATTGGTTTGCATATCATTTCAAAAACCCGAAACAACATAAAGTTGGTATCCAAAACGAACCCGGATTGGCAGCAACACGGCAGATATCGTCAGCTGCAAGTCCACGTGCAGTTGAAGTGAAATCGGAAAAACCACGCAACACGAAATCATCACGAAACCACGAAGCATCCACGACGAAACTCCTCGTGAGTCCTTTCCAATTTCATTTTCCCGATTAACAAGCAACGTCTCGATCTCGTAAGTTTTCATTGTTCATAATTTTAATTCGCGCGCCGTATCGTAATCGCAGTGCGAGCTTGTTGACTTAACGCGTAAACGTAAAATCACATTCCATACGTCATGGAACAAACAGATCACGACGAAATCAAAAAAACTAAAATTTGATCGCGGCATAATAAAAGCAAAATTAACCAGACTCGAAACATTTCTAAACATAATCGAAAATCGAGAAAAAAAATTGAGCAAATAAGGACTCGTTTGGAAGCAATTGAACAAGAATTCAAAAATTTTGATATTATAACAGACCCGTCTGGAATACCTTGATGAGAGCGAAGTGGTTGGAAGGGATTCATTAGAAAACAAATTTTACGAAGTTATCGCGGAAGCAAAAAGATGCGTTCAAGTATCAGAAGCCAAACTTGGCAGCACAGCGCTCACAGCAACACCGACAACATCGAACGTTCAAACGGTTCCAGTAACGGAAAATAAATTCACGAAATTACCCGATATCGAACTACCAAACTTTCACGGTACGTATGAAACATGGATGAGTTTTTTTGACATTTTTAAATCGGTTGTTCACGAACGTACGGATCTTTCCGACATCCAAAAATTTCTATATTTAAAAGCGTGTTGTAAAGACGATGCGTTACGATTGATAGATTCGATAAAAGTTACGTCCGAAAATTACACAACGGCAGTAGAACTGTTACGAGAACGTTTTGAGAATAAACGAGCGATTATTAACCACCACGTCAACGGTTTGTTATTCAAGTTACCAGATGTTTCTAAAGAATCGCCGGGTTCTTTGCGAAAATTGGTAGATACAGTAAACCAGCATGTAAAATCGTTAGCAAAGCTAGAGTTACCCACAGATCATTGGGATGCTTTACTAATTCCTTTAATAGTTAAAAAACTCGATTTATTTACCCGTCGTGAGTGGGAAAGTAAGCAAACGAGCAACGATCTCCCGAAAATTATCGCAATTAATGGAATTTCTAACCAAAAAATGTGTCACGTTAGAAGTTTTGTTCTCGGAAATAAACGTGAAGTCGCATTCTAGTAATGTAAAAGGACATAACGTGTCAAATAAGCAGTTTAGTAGCAAAATTTCGACGGTTAAATCATTGCAGCAATCATATGCCTTAACGAATACATATATTTGTCCAACCTGTCAGGGAAAACACTTTATTTATCAATGTCCCGAATTTGAAAAACGATCACTAGACGAAAAATACAAGGAAGTGCGTAAACTTAAGTTATGTAGCAATTGTTTGCGCTCCGGACATGGCGAAAAAGTATGCAAATCGCGGCATTGTAAGAAATGTAACTTAAAACATAACACGCTGTTACATGAAGACAAAAATCGGTCAACTGATCAGAGCATAAACAGCGCAAATAACTCTGCATCAACTTCCGAATCTTCAACAGATATCGCTACACATTCGACAAATTTTCATCTTTTAAATACAAAAATTCACGAATCAGAACAAATCACATTGTCACACGCCAGTATCCAGCTAAATCAAGTTTTGTTGTCAACAGCCACGATTTTAATCAAAGATCGTGGAGGAAGATATCATGAATGCACTGCTTTATTAGACGGTGGAAGTCAATCTAATTTGATTTCAAAAAGGTTATGCCAAAAACTCGACTTAGACCTAGAAGATTTCTTGTTACCGTTAGCAGGAATAAACAAAAACGTAACACACATAACAAACAAAGTTTCAGTAACAATAAAATCTCGTTGTACACCATATCAGGTTCAATTATCGTGTTTAGTTTTACAGGTCATAACAGAGAACTTACCTCTCATAGGTTTTGACAAAAAATGCCTGCAATATCCCACAGATATCCCATTAGCTGATGACAGTTTTAATGAACCCAAGTCTATCGACATACTGTTAGGTGCTGAAATATTCTATGATCTTTTAGAAGGCGAAAAAATCATTTTAGGAAAAAATAACCCTACTCTACACAAAACAAAACTCGGATGGATATTTACAGAAGTTATTACTCTTCACGGTAATTCGCGACACTCTAAAACAGTATGCAACTTAACGACAAAAATTAGCCACGAATCGTTAAATCAAACTATGCAGCGCTTTTGGCAATTAGAGGAAATCCCTCAAAATCACATACTAAATCAAGAAGAACAATTATGCGAAAATTATTTTCAGCAAACCACGACCCGTTCTGAAGATGGTAAATTTGTAGTTCGATTGCCATTCAAAGAAAACTTTCAAGAATTACTCGGAGAATCACAGTCTTGTTGTATCCAAAGATTTCGCGGTTTAGAAAATCGGTTATCGAACAATGAAAGTTTAAAAAATGATTATCATAACTTCATGCAAGAATACGAGGCTTTACATCACATGTCTTCAAAATTTGATTTATACTCGTTTTCACCGGAAGAAAAAGAATCATACTTTTTACCCCATCACGCAGTTATTAAACATAGTAGCACGACCACTAAATGCAGAGTTGTATTTGATGGTTCAGCCAGAACTTCAACAGGCTATTCATTAAATGATCTTTTAGCAGTAGGCCCTCTCGTACAAGACGACTTATTTTCTATTGTCACGCGAATGCGATTAAGAAAATATGTATTAAACGCAGACATAAAAATGATGTACAGACAAATATGGCTACATCCAAACGACCGCAAATATCAGTTGATTTTGTGGAGATTCAATTCAGATCAACCAATTAAAATATACGAACTAAACACAGTAACGTATGGACATTCCAGTTCTCCATATTTAGCCACAAGGTGTCTCAAACATCTCGCAGAAATTAATGCAAACACGTATCCACAAACCAGTCACATTCTGGAAAAATCATTCTACATGGACGATCTGCTAACTAGTGTAGATTCAATTCCGGAAGCGTTAGAAGTATATCACGAAATAACAAGCGTACTGAATACCGCAGGTTTTCAATTACGTAAATGGTCTTCAAACAGTCGCGAAATTTTGAATCATATTGTTAAAGACAACGCAAATCTCGAAGGTGAACAAAATCTTATTCTTATTCACGATCGTAAGGAACTAAAAACTTTAGGCCTTATGTGGAATTCGGAAGACGATACTTTAAATTACACAATCAAATTCATAGACAATCCTACAGTAATCACGAAACGGACAGTTTTATCGGCAATATCGCAATTATTCGACCCGTTAGGATTAGTCGGAGCAGCGGTAATAAGAGCGAAAATTCTTATGCAACAAATTTGGAAAAGTTCTCTCGATTGGGACGATCCATTAACAGGAGAATTGTTACTGCAATGGGAAACATTTTCTTCTCAGTTACACGCTTTAAATTCAGTAAAAATTCCACGTCACGTAGTATGCGAAAATCCTGTACAAGTAGAATTAGTCGGATTCTGCGACGCTTCGGAAAAGGCGTACGGAGTATGTATTTATCTCGTATCAACAGACACTAACGGTCAAAAATATAGTAACTTGTTGTGTGCTAAATCCAAAGTCGCGCCACTCAAAAAAATAACGTTACCTCGTTTAGAATTACTAGCAGCAGTTCTGTTAGCTCGTTTAATGACAACTATTCGAAATACAATTGATATTACCATTGATGCAACTAAACTTTATTCAGATTCAACAATAGTTTTATCACGGCTTCGAATAGACCCGAGCACATTAAAAACATTCGTCGCGAATCGTGTTACATTAATATTAGAATTAACACATATCGAAGAATGGAATCATGTCAAGAGTGAGTTTAACGCAGCGGATATTATATCACGAGGTATAAATCCTTCAGAATTGTTTGATTGCAATATCTGGTGGCACGGACCAGAATTTCTGATTCAAATTCACGAAGCAAACGACTTTATCATGGAAGAGTTTTCAACTGAAAATTTACCAGAAGTCAAAATTCATAGCGTCTCGTTAGCAACATCCAAAACAGACAATTTTCTAAGCAATCTGATCACAAAGTTCTCGACCTTAAACAAACTACAGCGCGTAGTAGCTTACGTTTGTCGTTTTACACATCGATTAATTTCCAAACAATCAATTACCTCCGCAATTCTGAATGTAGATGAATTAGAACGAGCGCTTTTAGTGTTAATCAAATTTGTTCAACACGAAGCTTTTAGCTCCGAAATTTCCGCATTACAACAATCACGTAACATTAAAAATCATAGCAAAATAATTAATCTAAACCCGTTCATAGACGAATCTGGCATTCTGAGAGTAGGTGGCAGACTTGCAAATTCAGACCTTCCTTATGACCAGAAACATCCCATAATTTTGCCCTATAAACATAAACTGACTTCATTAATTATACAGCACGAACACTTGAAGCATTTACACGCAGGAGTTCAAAATCTTCTATCTATATTGCGTTTAAGGTATTGGCCAATTAAGGGAAAAAACATGGTCAAATCCGTTACACGTTCTTGCATTAGGTGTTATCGAGTAAACCCAAAACCAGCAACCCATATCATGGGAAATTTGCCACGAAATCGAGTTACCCCGGGTAGACCTTTTTTGAGATGCGGTATCGATTATGCAGGTCCTATTCTAGTGAAAGACGGATCATTAAGAACGAGCAAGGTACGTAAGTCATATATATGCATTTTTGTCTGTTTCGCTGTGCGAGCTGTGCATATCGAACTTGTATTAGATTTAACCACGGATGGTTTTTTAAACGCACTCAAAAGGTTCATATCCAGACGTGGTAAACCAACTGACATTTTTACCGACAACGGCTTGAATTTCGTCGGAGCCAGTAATCATTTTACTGAATTGTTCAAGTTGCTCTCTGATAACAATCACAATCAAATCGTTTCTCAGTTTCTTGCAAAAGATATTATCAAATGGCATTTCATCCCTCCGAAGTCGCCCCACATTGGCGGTTTGTGGGAAGCAATGGTTAAGTCGACCAAGTATCATTTACGTCGAACTTTAGGTAATGCAACGGTTACATACGATGAAATGTACACTATCCTTACGCAGATTGAGGCATGCTTAAATTCACGTCCATTAACGGCCTTGTCTGACGACCCAAACGATTTCCTACCCTTAACTCCGTCACATTTCCTTATTGGAGACTCTCTAGTTGCGACACCCCAAGCTGACGTTGAAGACATGCCATGTAACAGGTTATCCCGATATCAGAGAATGCAACAACTCGTCCAACTGTTTTGGACACGTTGGTCTAGGGAATATCTAGGTCAATTGCAGAAACGTTCGAAATGGCATCAGCATCAGATGTCCGATCTACATGTTGGATCTCTAGTCATTCTGATGGAGGATCACATACCCCCTCTTCGATGGCCCATGGCACGCATCCTTGAACTTCACCCCGGTGCTGACCAGATAGTTCGTGTAGTGTCAGTGAAAACTGCTAATGGTGCGGTAGTGAAACGCTCGTTGCGGAAAATTTGCGCACTACCTGAAGATAATGAACCTGACGAAGCCTGATTATGACATTAACTTTCAAGTTTAATGCTAATTATTTTCTTCTTTTTTTTTCATTTTTTGAATGTTGGTTCCTTTATCTTTGTTCACTGTTTAGTTTGTAATGCTTTTGAAATGTACACATTTCAAGGTGGCCGGCGTATGTTGAGTTCAAAATGTTTATGTTTATTTCTGTTACCGTGCGATGGCGCTGTATATAGTCGTGAACTTTCGTGCAACCTAACCTAACCTGAACGAAAGAAAAAGATGGACGCAAGCGACAAGTCCAAGCGCACGCAGTTTCTCGTTTCTCCACGTAACGTAAAATTTCACGTTGTAAACGTCTCGGCCATCAATTATACAGTCCACATCCAATAAACCAATAAACAATATTGGTTGCATATCATTTCAAAAACCCGAAACAACACGATCTAATAATAACTAGAAGAAACCTCCTTATTTTGATAAACGCGCTAGAACATATTTAAATACCAACTCTGATAATCGGTGTTCGGAAAAGAGGTCTAATCCCTACAATATCAAGTCCATTAGACTTTATGTACAGTTTTAGCCAAGCGAGCAGACCATGGTAGTCTTCACACACCTTTGTTTTCAATTACGGGAAGTGTTGTAAAATGTAATCAGATTTACCATAATAATTGCTGTCCCAAATATTTTTTTGAATTAATTTAATTAAGTAATACAACAATGTGATAAATTATTCTGCTTGTTTCGTTACGTTTAATACCAGCGACAACTAATTCAACACTGAGTTTTTGGCATAATTTGTATAAGATATACACGTACATCTAGTAGCGGAAATAAATAACACGTCTTTAATTTCTTCAGCTTATTATTACGTTCACTAATTATTTTATTTCAAGTTTCTTTGACAACGGTTACGCCGTCAGCAACGAAAAATGTTTTTTCTCTGTATTTGAAAACATAAAAATCGATTTTAGTGAAAAGTAAATGCTTTGTGGTTAGTTTTCAACATTTCCTTATAGGAAATATATACTTAATTTACATGCTTAATTTAACGTCAGATATGCGCACTTTAATTTGTACCTCGTAGTACTGAAATGATTACCAACAAAAAAGTAAAAAAAAACCTTGGGTAATAACGATCCTATTAAAAGAAGAAGTTTTAATTACCGACCAATTTTTGTATTAGTATAACAATAATGTATCTATTATATACGATTATATAAGAATGTCAGTATTTCAAACAGCTACTCTATATTAAGCTTTTTTCGTTTGTGATCTCGATTATATCAACAAAAATCTATGTTACAAAAAATCCTACCTGTAATTGTATATCAGGAACGGGATGTATTACTGTTAGTGATGAAGTACTATGTGCTGTATCTAGTTCCAAATCGGAGGTAGAATGTGGTGAGTGGAAGACACTGTCGTGAGAAACACTGAGGCCCGGATGTAAGGAGACACTTCTGCAACAACACAAAATATGTATATGCACAGTTTGAAGATATCATGGTAGTACGAGAGTCAGAGTTTGAGTTTTGCATAATTATTCCAGGAAATTATAGCTATGACCTGGACTATTCTCGACAAATAAGTGGACTATGGATAGCCAAGATTGTATTTTATTAACAAAAATACCTATAGATGTAACAAATAACAATGAAATATTATTACACTTTTTTGTTGAAAATAAGCAAGCTACCCATATTTATAGTACGATGAAAGCACAATTTGGTAAAGAATGTTTTTATGAATGTTTTTTTATGGAACGCCGTTTTACTCCTTATTAGAAGAAAATAAACTATCCTGTTAAATATGAAATACACATAATGTTTCTAGAGGAATATTCGAATTAAAATTATTGTTGTATAAATCTGAGGGTATATTTTAGATATTTCAACTTAACGTTGCTTATATTTTTATACATATTAGCACAAATGGTAAACTAGATAAGTATCMAATTAACCGGCTTAGCATTTAAACATTAAAAAAAAATAGAAGTTTTTCGTTTAAAGCTCAAACAAGTTAATTCGGTTTGCTTATATTGCTATTAAAATAATAATGCATAGCAGAAATGAACCATAATTTTTAGAAGCAGAATACAATATTAAAAATAATTCCTTGAAATAAAATTATTGTTTGTGTTAGCGACGCATTTTAAAAAACCTTCTTGTTAAATACACAATATAAATAATGTTTCTAAAGAAATATACGAATTAAAATTACTGTTCTAAAATATACTGGTATATTTTAGATATTGAATATTTCAGTGTTTGTACAAGGTTTCTATAAATGATTCATGCATCCAGAGCGCTTATGGAAATTATCGATTAAATCAATTTGCAAAGTGACGTATACTTGTCATCCGTCGATTTTTTAACTATTTGATATATTTTTATATGAGAAAACGCGTGGGAGTGGCATTTTCAACATATTCTGCAATGTTTTGTGGAATAATTAACTTTAAGGTTGCAGAAAGCTCACATTTCGTAGCTGTAGTGTGACATTGATCTGCAACCGTCAGTACTATCGCCGCGCCGTGCATATTGTAGCTTGGAAGCAGTGATAAAAAGGCGGCACAAAGAATTCAGAAATCAAGGCCGCCCTCGTTTCATGAACCATTTATAGAAACCCTGTATATTTACAGGCAGTAACAAATTATATAAAGAATATCCTATATTTAAAAAATCTTTAAATTAAACAAGTATCCATTCAATTCCCAAAGTTTTTGGGGTTATTGAATTTTTTGCGATAGTTATATTTTTGATTGTTTACATATTTCTCGTACCGAAATATATAATTAAAGTGATTGTTGAATTTAAAAGATTGTTTAGTTTCCGGCACACTTTGCTTTAAAATAAACTTGTTACTTCATTTAAACGTCGTAGAATTTTTCAGACTGTTGAATTAAAACGATTTTTTGATATATCAGAACCTTGCTACAAAATCTATGTTTTAAAAGTTTTTTTCAGATGTTGTTGCCTTTAAGTATTTACTGTACTTAATACAAGCTATTTTTTACGATACTCAATTTCGGTGATACTTTATTTCTGCGATACTATTGCTCGGATACATTCATTTTCAAACAATCGTACAAATTGTGGCGCCACACAATGAAAATTAAGCTTGCAGATATTTCACGTACTACTGATTTGCTCTTAGACAAGGATGGTGTTAGATGGTGCGAAAATGTGCGCGGTTTGTGAAAGGTTGCCAGTGCTATTACCATTGTAACAGATATAGTTACTTTTCAATCCGATCTAAGTATTACCTCATTACCCTTCAGCAAAAACCTGTTACTTGTTCCAAAACTTCATTCCTCTTCAGGAAAAATATATTACTTTCCAAAGTATAGGCTATCTAACTCCACGCTCATTCACGCTGGTAAGTGAATGCTGCCGATCCTGCTCATTCAAATGTTAGACGATTGCCAATATCCCAAAAATTTTTGCGTTATAACGGGCCTGGAATAGCCCCTTACTGATTTGCTTCATGTAAGCGTGCATTCTTTATGCTAAGTGCTTCGTATCTGATCTAATGTATGATTAATAACGTACTTTCTTTGACAGCGAGTTGTCCAGCTTCTGGAATACATTCTCATTATCTTACTACGATTGCTAATATCTAATTTTTTGGTGTTTGCTATTTCTTTGCACTTTGACCTTAAATGGAATAAACAATCTACGTCTTTCTAGTCACTAAAATTAAAAAAACCCTGCAAATTCTTATACTATACGATAAGTAATCAGGTTTTGAGCATTTTTTCTCTCTGCACATTTTTTTCTAAGACAAACAGTCCTCGTGATATTAGCAAAAATATATAAATCTTAAAATTGTTTTTTTTTCCAAATAACTCGAAAATTATGAACTTAACAAAAAATTACAAGAGTGCTTTCTGATCGGAAATTTCATTTTCTACATAATGCCAAAATTAAAAAACATCGTACGAGCAGGGTTCAAAATTGGTTTTTTGGAAATATTTCGAAAATGTCAAAATTTTGGATAACTTTTCTAAGACACTTTTTGTGACAAATTTTATTTCCTATCCGATATTTTAATTTTTTGAATATATTAAATATATTCGGAGATATTTAGGAAAAACTGTTTTCTTTAAGTGACGCTTTTTTACTAATATCTTCTAAACAATTTGCTGCACCGAAATTTTATAAGGGCGAATAATACTCGCAGTTATACTACTAATCACATACTAAAACGAAAAAAAATAAAAATTTGCAAAAAAGGGTAGTTAGCCCCCAATTTCGCCTCATTCCCGATACCCTACTTACCACAAAAACAATAGGTCGCTTTGGGTAGTTGAGATATATAAGTTTTCCAAATTTCAAGTTCATATATTAAGTCTTTCGAGAGTTTTCGTGTCCACAAACAAAACCACAGACACACAGACAAGAAATTTTTTGCTCAAATTTTGTTTTTTTAAGTTTTCGACCATTTTACAGCGAATGACCAAATAAAAATTTTTGAAAATTTTTTTCGCGATACAATACTTCCCATCCGTTGGATGTGGAAGTAATTAGCAACCCTGGTCCACGCACATTATTGTCATGCCATCGCCATCGGTCGGTAGAAACCCACGATAGAGTAGTACAAGAAATATCCGTAAGCTTAATTTCCATTATGTGGCGCCACAATTTGTATGATTGTTTAAAAATGAATATATTCCAGAACCAAAGTATCACCGAAATTGAGTATCGCAGAAAAAAGCTTGAATATTAAATAAAGCGTATACTTATTCTCAATAAAAAAATCTTAAAAAAAGTTTAAAATATAGATTTTGTAGCAAGCTTCTGATATATAGCTTGTATTAAGTACAGCAAATACTTAAAGGCAACAACATCTGAATCTAATAAAAGTGCGTGAAAGTGAAACTATAATAAATTCAACAATCGTAAAAATTTGAAAACTTTTAAAACATAGATTTTGTAGCAAGGTTCTGATATATCAAACAATCGTTTTAATTCAACAATCTGAAAAATTCTACAAAATTTAAATGAAGTAACAAGTTTATTTTAAGGCAAAGTATGTCTGAAACTAAACAATCTTTTAGATTTAACAATCTCTTAAATTATGTATATATTTCGGTACGAGAAATGTGTAAACAATCCAAAATATAACTATCGCAAAAATTCAACAAACCCAAAAATGTTGCGAATTAAATGGAGCTTGTGTAATTTAAAGGTTATTGAAATAGTGTTATAACTATTATTAGTTTCAAAATGAGTTTTATTTTAACAAAGTTAATGCGCGAAGTCTGACGAGCAAAGGCAGAAAGAAATAGGTTTAAATTTAGCAACAACTTCTTCCAAGATTTCAAAATGAAGATGACAATCTTTTACATCGTATAAATGTTCAGATGGAGTCCCAACTCAAATTGGTACCCTCTAAAATCTCCGATTTTGTTCAATGCTGAGACTCGAGTTACTTTTTGAGAGTAGCTATTTTACTGTTCCACATGTTTTTGGTTGAAGAGTCGAGCAGCCACATTGGGACATGTGTTATTTTCATAATAGAATTCTACTACTACAAATTTTTTGTTCTGTACTATAAACAAATGGAAACAAGTTGAAACGATATAATTTTACCATCATTAGTCAATATGTAGGTAAGGTAAAAATTTTCAATCCATGCATACCACAAAAAAATTTTTTACAATTTGAACGAGAGTGTTCTGAATTGACAATTTTGAAAATTTCAATAAGCCATTTCGTATTTAGAAAACCATGGCTGCATAGATAATAAAAAAAACTTCAAAATGATGTATCGACCCCTCTTGCTAATAATTTTTTTGAAAGGCGCTAGAGGGCTGAAGAAATGAATTTGAAACTGATATTAAAATATTATTATTATATTAAAAATAAAACAACAACAATGCGGGTTTAAACTGCGATGGGAAATGTTTTTTAACCCGCCATATAAAGTACTGTAACCAACTTGTGATTACCATATTTTTGGCCTTCTTCAGTATTTGGAAGGCAAGAAATTAAAATTCAACGAAAAAATCATGATGGAAACCGGGAGAATCTGTTACAGAGTAAAAAGAAAAGCCTTTTTAATGGTATTCGAAAGCTGCCCCAATGTTTTAAACAAATGTATGATAAAGTAGGGACATTATTCGTATACTGCATTTTGTTATTGTTGTGCCCAGATCAAAGTATATCTATATACTTCTCTAGTACAATTGTTAACAGCCTAGTAGAAAAGGGTGAAAATGGTAACTACATATAATATATACAATAATGTATTTACGTATACGTAAGTGTTGCAGGAAACTCGTTAAATCTAATTAAAACCACTATCCATTCATTCTAAAATTATAGGCATGAAATGAACATGCTATAATTTGGTTAAGTGCGGCTCTTTTATGTTAGATTTGTAAATATAATTTAATAGTATTGAGATTTATACACATAATTGTTCTGTTATGATGAGATTTCATTGTAAGCCCGGATATCCCGATTTTATATCCCTCTTTTCACGTAAATAAATAGTAAAACAACATTAKACTGTATTTAMTAAAATCAAGGATGTTAACAATTCGTAAAGTAAAATGAAAGATGCAGTCTTCAGTTCTAGATAAAGCATTAAAAGATCATTAACTGCTGTAATCTAACATTTTATATTCACCGAAAATGTTTCATAGCCAGAGAGTTCAAGTTTCACAGTTTTCAGTTTGACAGGTGATGTTTAAAAATACCAATTTAAAAAACTTTTTTGGAATAAAAAAATCCGAAAACGGATTGGATTTTTTAATTTGAAAAAAAGTTGCTACTATTGCATTTTCCAAAGGGCAAACTTCAAAGAGAGAACATGTTTTATTTAGAATTGATTAGAGATTACAAAACTGTATTAGTTTTGTCTAAAAATCCAGACCTAAAAGTTCTATTAAAAAGGGGGGTGAGCATTACCCAGCGCACGCCACTGGTGCTTTAGAAACCCCCCATTTTTTTATTATACCTCATGCCGTTATGATTCCCGCCAAATTTTATAATTCAGGAATAGTCTTAAAAAATCATTTTTTTAAATTCAATTTTAACACCCTATATATCAAAAACAAAGCGATTTTGGAAATTTTTTTGTTCGAAAATGTTTTTAAAATTGCATTTTTTATCACGTGTCAAACGTTGTCGGTGTATTTCGAGAACATCCTGCATAGGTACAACAAACGTTATTCTCCATTTTATTTATTATTTCAATATAAAAACAGGATTAGGTTCGCCGATGTTCCTTTGTTTCAGTTATTTCCTCCAGAGGCTTGCACGGAGCGAATACAGTTTATTCATCAGAATGCGTGTTTTTTGTTTTAGTCCTGCATTTATAAATTTAATATTTTTTATAAAATGATTACTGCTACTTACTTTCAATTTATTTGCATTAATTCAATACAAACAATATTATTTATTTGCTCACGTTGCTAAGTAAATGCAAATAAGAGTTTATTAGTCTTCTGGGGAATAGAAACTAGCGCCCTCTTCTTATACAAAGAGGCCAAGACAACTAGCAATCAACAACCAAAGCTGATGTGATATTTATAAAAAATAATCATGAGTTTCAGTTCTTCCCTGATTAAAAAAAAACTGTTAGTGACTTACATCTACAACCTTATACCAACAAAAGAAATTCAGTAAGGTTTTAATGACGTAGAAATAAATATACCGTTCCGTTTAAAAAAAAATCAACTTATCTATGACCTCTTCCCGTTCAAAGAAACCCTAATGTTTGATACATTGGGCCTTTCATGCCTTATTTTAAGATGAAAACTTAAGCAACCGTACTCCGCGAATTAAAAGAATGAAATTAATCATTTTTTAATCATTAGATTAGCGATGAGAATATCGGAACCATTGTACAATCAATTTAATCATATAGCGCTAATATTTTACTTTGATAATGTTTTAATTAACGTAAATTGTAACTTTTAATATATAAGTATTTCATGCATCAAAAGGCGCATGAAGTACTAATAATCTCTGGGTATATTGCGCCATAATTATGACTGGATATGTAGGGTAGTCACGTCGTCGTCAGTACAATCTCCCGTATATGGATGACTGAGCGAGATAATTATGTTACTATTGAAATTGGGCATGCCGATTAGAAGGAAACGATATGTTTTGAAAGCACTGGTTCGTTGGCAAAAAGTTAACTAATTAAATAAACAGCCTTACCTCCTTTTAATATTTTCCTCGGCCACAGACAGTTCGCTCGTAGACCTGCTACGAAGGGCGTCCTTAGTGGGCTGCAGCACCTGGCTGTCCCCGTCCTCGCCAGACTTATTTTTTCWTCTGAACCACTTCCTGGGGTTCCAGAKCTTCCTCTMCGTCCCAACTATAAACATATACCAGTTCATTTCGAATGAAACTGAGCCGAACACGAGCAGCATGGAGAGAAAATTGAAAATTATGAATGCAGCTAACTAGAGCGTAATGAATTATTTTTACCGAGTGTGTATTTCCTTTTTGGGCTCATAAGTGTAACCAGCAGCATGAATTTTTCAACAATGATCGACATCGGTGAGCACAATGGATGGGATGGTCTCGATTGTCCAATCATAGTCGATTTGCGGCAGAGAGGTGAAATGAAAAGTAATACTCTGTTGCGAGTTGTAGTCGCCATGTGGCGGTTACGATTTCTGCTTACGCAGAAGATGGATTGGGTTTCACGTGCTAAATACTCAGCAAAAGTTCTCGAGTTGGACGTATTGGAGTGGAAAGTCAACGAACACGGGAGCCCAGAGGGGTCACCGGGTGTTTTTTTACATATACCGAGTGATTCAGGTTGGTATTCGCGCCCTTAAACTTTTTTTATTATCAAAAACTATGTAATAAATTTTACATATTCATAAATCGCATATTAAATATATATAAAATAATATATATATATAAAATATATTTTGCAGAATTCCCGCTTCTTGAGTAACTGTTAGCCATGTCACAAAATTTAATCGGTTATCGAAGTCCCTTGGAAGCAATCTCTGATGTAGATGAATTTTATTTATAAGGATGCTGTTTATTTTCTTTTAGACTTCTTTTTATTGATGAATATGAATTCACTTTCCATATCAATCAGTTGATGAACAGAAATATTGTAAATATCTTGTCTAAAGGAGTCAACCTGTATGGAGACGGTGCATGACATTAACGCCTAGAAGAGCACTTCTGAGGAAGACACCGACATGAGTATTGAAACGTCAAGACCAAACAAGCAACGTAGGGAGCAGGCCGGAAAACATGTTATCGAACATAACCACGGAAGCCTTCAAACCAAAATAGGCCTACAAAGTTTGCTATTTGTTAGCATTGGCCGTAGATTAAAATATCTAGCTTCTCTTGACTGGTGTAAAATACTATTTTTACAACCTATCGAATCCCAAAACAACATAAAAAAACACAAGCGGAATTATTTTACATTTGACGTTACTCGGAAGAAATATAATTGTAATTGTTTCTATGCTCAACAGCTTTGTTTCCAAAAGTCTCCTACCACAAAAGTACAGTTATTTTTACATAAATGCATATATGTGATCTTATACATTATTTCATAATGCCTTTTAATGTAACTGAGCATACGATTTACGAATATGTAAGGTTTATTACATAACTGTGGATAACAAAAAAAAATTACAGATTTAACAAACTGTTGTATGTAGTACACTTAATTACTTAAGCCATGCCTAAATTGATCATTTTCAGTGTAGTTTAAGAAAATTTTCTAAATGATTCCATAATGCTTATGGCACAACCTATTGCAATAGATAAATATGATTAACGCACTTTTTACTTCCAGTGCGATGTCAGAATTAACCATTAAAGTATTATGAATAATTGCCATCTGACGTTTCGTAAGTAGTTTTTAGACAAACACTATAACAAAGAAAATCAAGACTGCGTAATTTTAATTGCAAAACAAATGTACATAGAAGAGAAGTACTGGTTGCATGAATGATCATATCATTATAATGTATTAAGTGGTTGAATGCTCCTTAGTGCGTTTAATTAAAATTAAATCCTAACGTACGTAAATTAAAAATATCTTCTTCGATGTTACTCGGAACAATCAGTTAATTACACCGTCCTTAAAACATTTAGCCATCCTGTAATCATTAACACGAAATATGTATAGTCGTAGTCACGAATGTTTTCCAGTGTATCAAGAAATCTAGCACAAGGATATGTCTTTGTGACAGAACAGTTTTAGAAAAAAATGATCTATTCTCCTTACATAGAAATTATAGAGCATTTATAAAAAACTGTCCTCTAACAAACAATCCTATCACGTATTGCTTTTATTTTATTTATTATTACAAATCTGTGGAATTTTGAATTTTGCGCATTTGTAATACCCCCAAAATGGCTTACGGTTTCAAGCTCATAAGAATCACCGAGGGATTCCGATCTTTGTCGCTACTGTATACGAAGTAAATGTCTATTGTCTATACTGTGGCGACACATTTCTTACCGATTACGGATAGCTCCACTMAAAAGGATAACGATCTTTGCCATCTGTCATGCTACAAAAATGGCACTCTTTAGAAAGAGGATGATAGAGGTTWCAAATTTTACTGATAGATGGCGGCAACTTACAAGTGTACGATTTTTGCATTTTTTGCTCTTTTTTATCATCTTATTTAGCGTGAAACAATAATGATTATGCAATAGGAGGACGTGACATAGGAATATGTAATATAAACTTTCAATATACTCTGAACAGTTACAACACGGACAACTTTAGATGCCCCAATTTTTTCACAAGTTTCAGTTACGTTTTAAGAGTTTTTGAGCTTATCGTAGATTCAGTTTTGCTTAATTCATTGTTTAACATCGGATTTGAAGAAATTTCAACGACGCTTAGAGCAGACAAGCAAATAAATGTACTGTAGAGCACAGCTTCTTATTTGTTATATTGGCGTAAGCATTGTTATTATACAGTAATCTTATATTTATGTCGATAAATTCAATGGTTGGTATTTGTAGTTTTATCATTATCGAGATTTATATCAAATTATTTTATAAGGTGGGTGTGCTATATTATAAAGTTTTGTGACTTTTAATATACGTTAGCAGTGTGTTAACCCAGACGTTAAGTATAATTTAAAAAAAACATTCGTGATTTTGACTATATGTAATATACATACACATATTTATTTGAAAACAGTTAACGTTCTAATCACGTTTACAGTAAAAATATGTGTTGCTGGGAGTTCCATCGCTTGAGATGAGCACAGTGGATTGATTCTCAGTTAAAACGATAACAAAGATAGTACATAGTTTTTAACAGTATTTTGTAAAGGACGTATGTGAAGATGCGTAAATTGCCAATAACTGTATTTAGAATACATCTCAGTAGGAGTCGCACTTTTACAGCGCAGAATTACCATTGAAGGATTGAAAACATACATGTTTCGTTACAAGCTATAATTTCCTATTATAATCACCAAGCGGTTAGGTCAAAAGCAATGATTTATTTTGGCAATAAAAATATCAGAATTTTTCAATGTTGCTAATACGCTAAAAAAAATGTGAACTCCACATTTGCATAACTAAATTAATACTAATTTAATACTTCCCGAGGTTATTATTACGCCATCAAATACAAACGATTTTGTGACGAAACGAGGTAAGTACACTATATAACTTATGGCACAAAAGACAATGTAGCAGCAACCATTCGCACTACTAGATCTAATTTCCACCGTCTATTTAATCTAAAATAAATCGATCAACCTAAACAAATTGACGCACAAGAAACAGATTAATACAGTGTGTGGCGTATCGTTTACGACGTACCAGTTAAGAAAATTAGCTTCAATTGTTCTGTTTAAATTACTTAATTCCACCTTCCGCCATAAAAATGAAACTGATTTTTACGAAGTCTGTCTTGCATTCTGCACTGAACAGACTGCCAGCACAATTGCATTTTGCACAAAGTAGTAACCGAGCGTTTTAAAATGTATTAAAAGTGAGACAGCCTATGAGATCATGCTTAGCAGTAATAGCAACTTAGATAACTTTAGAGATAAGCAACGCTAAATATACTATTTTTCTCAAATGTCTAGGAAATCCTATGTAATGAAACAGTCCTGCGAACGTTATCACGCGTTATTTGAAGATCTTTTAATCGAGTAATTTATGTTCTCTGTTGGATGAGTAAGTGGAATGCTGATCCATAACCGTATTGAAATCCTTTTCCGACAATGAAATATTCATTAGCCGATACACATATCCTGTGGAAATGTCTCTTTCGATATATTTACCTCTATGAAATCTTATCGCGAATGGTCATCCCACTCACATATCCGCATATGGTAACATGTATCTCGCTATTTTTCTAGCCATATTCCAATATCTGTTTTGATTTTACGCTTTATCCACTAGTAGAATGAGCACAACTTTGAATCCTGATCCTGAAACAGGAGGATTTTATTTTAAAAGGAATCTTATAATGCAATATTTCAAGCTGTCAGAATAGCCACCTACCCCTAGCAATTCTCACCTTAATTTTTGAATAGAAACATAAGTCATAAGTTAAGTAATACCTCAATTTGCAAGTCCTTTGAAGCCCTTTCTGAAAAGTGTAGGAAATATGGCCAATTTCTTTTTTTGGTGAAAAATTCAAAGAAATTTCCCATTTCCTTGAAAGTCCAAAATTGCTCAATTTATTATTTTATTTTTTGTGGATGCAGCAGTTAAGTATATTTCATTATTTAAGAAATCAAAAACATACCACTTAGACAACTTTATCGGTATCGTATTTTTTTACCTTCCTGTTTTATTTCGTACCATATTGTAATTTCATCGCCAGTTTAAATTTTGTAATGATTAATATACAGGGTCCGCCACTTAAAACTCCCCAGGCTCGTATTTTTTTTTAGGTACAACCTTAAGTTATATATAAGATTCTAGGTCTTTTTGAACTCTTTAAAAATAGAATATTAGATGTCCAAAAAATTTTTTTGTTAATTATCATATTTTGCAAATAGTTTATTTTTGTAAATATTTTTAACCTTACCCCGTATAATAAATATTGCTTTATAGTTGGATGCCGCCTTTTACTTTCTTCAATTTGTGTCTACCATGTAAGCGTAATTTTTACTCCTTCTTAGTGAAAAACAATAAAAACTATTCGCCGCCATTTTTGTTAATAGGGTTGTTCAGAATTTTTTCAGTGTATTTTAGTAGCTTATTACGGTACAAATTATGCCTACATACCCATCGCTGCAAACAAAACCCCAAAATTTGGAGTAACTTTTAAATAAATAAAGTACAAAGTTCGTTCTACAAAGAGAGAGGCTAGGAAACGAAACCCTGCGATGAGGCTAGTGCGTAATGTAGAAAACCAAACTAGCCTCATCGCAGGGTTCCGTTTTCTAGCCTCTCTCTCTCTCTCTGTAGAACGAACTTTGTACTTTATTTATTTTAAAGTTACTCTAAATTTTGGGGTTTTGTGTGCAGCGATGGGTATGTAGGCATAATTTGTACCGTAATAAGCTACTAAAGTAACACTTAAAATTAACGTCCATCACAAATACGTCTTGAAACTTATAAGACAATTTAAGAAGACCGGAAACATAAACCCATCCGAGTTGTTGCTGTTCAAGCTACCGCTGTTGCCGATTTGGGTCAAGTTGCTCTTATAAAATACGCAATCTGTTCACACACCATAAGTTTCTGAAATCAGCATGTTATCAGTTTTCAGGATTCTCCACAAACATAAGTTTTATCTTTTCAAAATTCACTTGAGGCATGAATTAAATGAAGGCAATTTTGATAGACGACTGGGAGTCTTTGAAAACGCATCAACAATAATCCACGATTCTTTTACAATACGTGATATTCAGCTGAGTCTACATTTGTCCTATATAGTCATGTTAATCAGCAAAACTACAGATAATGAAGCGATGACAATCTTATTGGATGCGGGAAGTACAACATAAGCAGAACAAGAAAAACTTATTGTGTGGACTGAGATATTAGGTGTATCTTAAGTCCTTTCTTCCTTAAGAAAAAACTCAGGTCAGCTTATGAAACAAAATAAGGAATTAAATGAAAATGAACCAGTTTTTCGATAGAATGAAACTACTCCCCATTATGTTGCTCCTGTCAGGCAATTCTTGATGACAATTTCCAGGGGTAGTGGACTAGATGGAAAGGACCTATAGAATTTTCAGCAAGGTCTCCAGATCTTACAACCTTAGACTTTTCGTTTGGGGACATTCGATACGCAAGGTTTTTCAAACGCAACCAGCATTACGTCAAAGATTTGTGTTTGAGTGGCAGAAGTTGACAACTCTTCAGCAATGTTTGTAGGTTGATGGAAGCCATTTTTAAAATTTAATCAGTTGAAACTTGATGAAATTTCACAAACAGCGAGTGATGAAAGATTAATTTTTGGGAAAATATTGATCGGTTTTTTCACCTAGCCATTAAAAAAAGGTCTTTGAAAGGCCTTTAAAATCAGGTATTATTAATATTTAAAAAGGTAACGAGGGTTGTTCTGATAACTTCCAATGTGTATCAACAAATGCCCCTCTCCGAAATGAAATCGACCTGTTTCAGGATTCTACTCGAATTTGTCTCCTATAGGGATTGGCTCGTTTTATTGAAACATGAAAATACATTGTTATTTATTTAACATACCTAATATCTTCTTTAAAAATGTAAAAAATATTCCTTCAAGCCACATACCTCTGGTTTCGTAATTCATCGACAATATCTGAGTATGATAAAGGACAGTGAACCAACTAGATATTTTGTTAAACATGGGAATTTATTTTTATGAAATACGCGTACTTTTATGTAATATATGCTGTACTGTAATAAGTGTTACGAGTTGCGTCAAAATTTAATGCATTTTAAAGAGTACATAAAATGTTTGTAAAAATGAAGCAAATAAAAAAGTGAGGAACTATTGAGAGCAAAAAAGATATATGTCAATTACAATTAACAAAATATAGAAGTTAAAGAAAAATATAGTCCACTTCAACCATGCTATCGAAAAGCGCATTTGGTAAACCAAAGATGAATTCCAACATAATGGTCCTTCAAGGTATTAATATTTATATTAATATTTAGAAGTATCTCCAGGATCAGCATAATTCCCAATTAAGCAGTAATAAGCTCATTTTAAGATACCGAACAAAAGGCAACGACAGGCAAAACAAATATATTATTATATACGCAACTTCAGCCTTTTGCACTAATTCATATATTTTGATACGTCAAATTAACAATGGACGTAACCAGAAGCAGCCACTACAGCAGTACCTTTATCAAATGCCGCTCAAAGGACCTTTGGAGCCACGAACACAAGTCTGTACTAACAATATTATTAGACAAACCAACTGATTTAAAAGTATTTTAGCAAATCCTGGCCCACCACCAATCAATGAAATTGTCATAACAAAAGTTAAAGTAAAACTAGAATTAATGCGGCCTGTATGAAAAATACAATACAGTCAAAATAAAACGTCCCTACCTGTGAATTTTTAACCATATTAAAGAAAAGTGTTTTCTCCTCGGGTTTATATCAAGAATACGTTGCCCGAATATACGTCAATCACTCTTAAAGATGTGGCTATCGAGTGAAAATTATGCCATAATAATAACTACCGTTAGTTTATACCTCGGTTTATACTCACATTAAATGGACACGGAAATACCACCTGTTACTAAAGATTTCCACATTGTATTAACAAACATTAAAAAAACTGGACATCTGTGTAAGGTTTTTGACTGCTAACGATTTTGGAGTTATTCATACACGCATTATTCCACACTAAATGTTTGTCAGGTATGTATTTTTTAGTTGCATATGAAAAATTTCCTTTAGTTTTATCTCCCGTTCCGCCATATCTACTGCATACTCCAAATCGTCAAAATCTCCTTCGTAAAAAGTTCTTTGTACGTGCCCTATTACTGAAGCAAAATATATTGTTGTATTTTTTTCAATTGTTTTCATTGTCTGTGTAGTGATATTATCTGCTGTCTTCTTAACCTTACTTAGTAATTCCTTGCTAAAATTAGAAGAAATGGGTTAAGACAGATGTTAATAACTAAAATGTAAATCGTATAGGTCCTGAAACAAATTACAGTAACAAATGCAAATTAAGAAATATAAATCTGCACCGTTGAATTTCTGTTTTATTATATTTATATGAGTATAAAACTATTTTAAAGAAGGTTTAAACAAATATTKTATKAGGGTATAAATACAGAAATAACTACCAATGAAATACAACAGTCGGGTACAATACTTCAGCCGCKAATTAATTTATTTCGTAACAGCCGCGAAGCCCTTTAAAACAAAGAAACCATGTAAGATCTTCCTTATAACACGATAGTCGAAAATCGTTAAAACCACCGTGTCCCGTCAGCTTTCGCTTTGTGCAATGAACTTAAGCATTCACATAAAACAGAAACCATAAGCGTTTACAGTTAGCCGCATTGCCAGAAAGGTGATAAAGATAAAATGGAGATTACCGATACAGCTTTGTTGGCTGACAAATATATTTCGGCTTGCGTAAGAACGGAGAGTACACGCGCTATTGATATGTTAATAAAGTTTAAGTTCTTACGAAATACCTAACGCTTCACTAATACGGTTTCTAATGCAGGAGCGTATTTGAATTTTAAAGCAGTATCGACCCTATTTAGGAAACGCTTCTCTTCACACAATGCATATGTTCAAACATTTCCTGCAAAGATTTATGTATTCTGTTTACGTTAAGTGGTCGCAGAATATTTTATTTCATTGTATACTAAAACAAATTACGTAAAAGTAGATAAAAATGAAATTGTGCTTCAGGGTTAATCAATTTCACCACTACGATGAAAGGGTTTTTAAACGCATCAATAAAATAACGAAAATATTAACACGTTAATAATCTAGGATAGAACTACTATTGTAAGTAAGCATCTGCATACGGGTGTCCCAGAATCTCTAGTATACGTGCAAGCAACGATCTAGGAGACTGACTTATGCAGAGGGTTTTACAGCTTGATGGTCGGCCGTCGTAAACTATTGTATTGTAAATGAAGGTTTTTACAGTCTTATGGTCGGCCGTCCTAGACTATTGGAATTAGTGGCAGGCTTCAAAGTTCCTAAATGGGCCGTCTTCAAAAAATCTTGTTGGCTAAAATTTTAACTTTTCCGCTATAAATTTTTGAAATTTGTTAGTTGTTATAATTTAGCAATCAATAAAACAGAAGGTTTTATGACAAATTTTATTTAATGCAGACCTGGTGCTAATTGGCGCGACCCGCGACCTATTTTTATGTGATACTCTATTGGGTTAAAATTTTCCGATGTATAAAATAAAAGCCTTTGTACATCAAACGAATTTATACAAATTTAATATAAAAAATTACAAATTAATAAGTAGAAAATTATTTACATTTGTTAGAAAAAATTTACAATAGTGCATTATAAAATTTATACATGGTATCGATTATGTTCATTACAGCTTGTTAATAAGAAAGTCACAAACTAAAAAAAATTACTGACTATCACTTTTACTGCTAAAATCACGATTAACTTCTATTATTGATTCTTGTACATGATTCGCTCTTTACCGATTTTCAATGTCCAGTACATGTCGTACTGAATTTCTTCATGCATCGACACTTGTTATTTCAGCTTTGTGTCTAATTTTTAGCAGCATTTCATTGCTGAATTTTCCACCGGTGTTCCCTCGTCGAATTCTTTGTTTCGACTGCCCCCATATCATTTCAATGGGCTTGAAAATGCAATGATATGGGGGTAATCGTAGAATGGTGTGTCCACATTCAGAAGCGAGAATGTCAATATTAAGTGTCTTCGAAATTTTTTTTGTCATACATTAAAAGCTATTAGATGAGAAATATTTGTAGTTCAAATAATAATACCAAATAATGCTCATTTATTTATGTGTACGGAAAAAAATTAAAAAGGCCTAAATACATTTTTGTATACGGTCCACTCCGCTGCAAAACAGTAGAACGTGCCGAACCCGCCTGTTATTTATTATTATTATTATTATTATTTTCGGGTAATACTTGTAAACCATTGTGACCGGTAATCGGTTGTTCGTATTAGTGTCATAGATCGTTGCTTGTAAGTTATATCTGAAAAAATATGTCAAAATAACACCAATTCACTGTATGGTTTTGAAATAACGCCCATCCACTTAATTATTCACCCTTAAACATAAGGTGTACGATTTGGTTTTTAAAAAATATCTCTTACACTGCACCATATAATTTACCCCTTATTTTTTTAGGCGGGTAAGATTTTTTCCAAAATATTTTGTTCTTAAGGAGGAAAAGAGGTATTCCCTGTTCATACATCCAAAACTGATGGTTTTTAAGAAAATTGCAGTTCAATGTTCATGGTTCGCATTTTCACTGCCACTCTAATGTAATATTATCGTATTTTATCAAATTGGCCGTGATCATGGTCATGGAAGTGATAATTTTGATAACTATACCGACACRCATTTAATATCTTGAATAGCTTCTTGCAATAGTACAGAAGCTAGGAGTTCTAAGTGACCAGGTTTACAAAATTTGTAAAAGATACAGCCAACAAAGGCCCCAAACAACAGCGCGCACTGTGGCTTTTACATGATGTATTTGAAGAATCTCGCGATACACAGAGTTTTTAAAGAACAATTTCTGTACCGTTTTTATGTGCAAAAGGCACAGGAGTTAAATCAACAAGATTTTCATGGTAGGATGCAATGCTCCAATTGTATGCAGGAAGAACAGAAATTATAGACATTTTGTTGTTTTAATCATTTGTGCAGATGAAGTAGGATTCACCAGAAACATCAATTTCAGTATGTTAATGTCTGGCCAGAAATGACATGAAACAATTTAATACTAAATGTTACCCCCGCGGCAAAATAATTCTGAAACCTCTAGATGTAACATTAGAGACTCTACAAAACATGTGTTCATGCACCATGGTGCACCCCCTCACTTTAGAATTGCTTTGCGGAAATTTTTAAATAATTAGTAAAAGAACCAAAGGAGAGGTTAAGGAGACCCTGTTGCTTCACTTCCTAGATCACCACATTTAAATCCACCGGATTTTTTTTTGTAGGGACGTGGGACATCTTAGTTTACCAACTCCTCTAGAGACGAAAAAATAACGAAACAACGTATTACAATGCGTAACAATACCGACTGGACCTGGAGAATTGGAACATTCTGTTATTCGTAGGATCCGAATGTTTAATACGAGGAATAATTCCAATAAAAGCGTTATAAAATATAATGTCCATCTCTACATTATGAAAATGCGAAACATGAACATTAAAATGTAATTTTCTCGGAAACCATCAATTTCAGACCCATGCAAACATTACTTTTATGTTCCTTAAGAATAAAATAATAAAAAAACACTTATTTTTGAAAAAAAAATCACCCGCTTAAAAATTATGAGAAAAATTTGGGAGACTGCAAGTAATAATGACCAAAATTTGATTAATATTATCATGGGGTATAAGGTGTATTTCTAAAAAAACAAATCATTTACGTTATATAGTGGGTGGGCGTTATTAAAAAAAAACATTATAAGCTGTTAGATTCCAAGAGTTCTGGGACACCCTGCATAATTAGCGAGGTATGTATGTAGCTTTAAAATTATTAAATGTAGATAACAATAACTCAGTGTAAACATCTTTGGACTGTTTTCGTAGACATAACAATGATTTTCTAAGAGTATTTTATTATATTCAGCTACAGTGTACCTACATGCAATGAACAAGGACGATATAAACAACGACTGTTTCTATGTACTCTATGCATCCTTGGTTAGTTGAATACCATTATGTCAATTTTGATTCATCAATAATCACCGCTCGATTACTTGTACTTAGTAAAAGCATGATTGGCTGAATTCCATCGTGCAACAAACGTTTTGAATTCATGTCCAATGCATTTATCGCAATAGATTCACGTCACGTTTATACAGATTGTCGGGAACGGTATTTATCATGTGCTCTGCCACAAATACACTGTTTCGTACATTTCACTTCCTTGGAATTTCAATACCAGACTTCTTGGTAATTACTGCGTATTTTCTGAACATTCTGCAGCTATAGTATTTTGGAAGAACAATGCAATAAAAGAAGTCCTCATTATGTGAAGGAACCACATCGGCGCAAAATACAAACTAATGTAATGTTTCTTATTTAATTTATTTTAAGTTTACCTAAGGCGTGTGTATGAAATCAAACGCACTGAAAGTCGTCAAATACAATATATGAAAATGAATAGCTCGGCTCTACTCTCTCGCTTGGCAGTTGTGTATATAAACTACTCGGTTAATTTTGTTCGGGCCTGCTTCATACTCACTCTAAATCTACCAACTTAAAGTTGTTACAGCAAAAGAAAAAAATGTCAAACTCAATGGTAATAATTGACAGGGACAACGAATATCACGGATTGCGCATGGCTTTGCTTTATCAACGAAGCGTGAAATAAGCTAAAGGCACGTATGAATCGCGCGTTTTCGTTAATGTCACATCTGCTTATGTCATTTGTTGCAAATGTAACTCCGAAGTGAACTTTAGACTAGTGTAGACAGTAGGGGATAGAAAGAAAGTAATTTGAAACAAGATAATCAGAATAATCCCAACAACAATAAATGTCTCGGTAGAAAAATAATAACTATAAAATCGCATTTCAATACCAACAGAAAACTTTGAATGCCTTATAATGAACTTAAGCCTTACTTTCCTAATTAATTAGCTGAAAATACTGTAAACTGTACTTTGTAAATGTATCAATAACATGCAATTAACTGGTCACTCTTGTGTTTTAAATCTCAAATAGAACACTTAGTGAAAAAGCTGTTCCCTTACGCTAAAACAATGCTGCAGTAATTACGATTTGGACAGGTACATTACTGGAGTGAATGGAGTTAATATTAGTGCACACTATAAAGCTTTCAGATTAGATAAAGATAAAAGCAAATTGCTCACTAACCAGCACGTAATGTATTTATAACGACAAAATATCGTCGTTGGTATTATATAGCGTGATTTTTTGGGGTCATCATTCCCGCATTCGTACTACTAACTGACGCAAAAAGAAATTTGTATAAATTCTGGTTTAGATTGTTTCCTATCACTTTAAGATAATCAACATTAGAACATAAAATTTACTTTGGAAACTGAAGAAAATGGAAAACTAGCATTCCTCGACGTCTTGGTGATCAGAGATCCGGCGATCGATTGGCGAAAGCTAATTACCGAAATTTCACATACACGGCATGTAAGTACTTAAACCAGGCTTCAAACCACCACCCTCGGTAAAAACGGGGCACGAGAACTACTCTGGCACAGCGAATCCAAAAATTATGTACTCCGGATCAGCTCAAATTAGAAATGGACCATTTAGAGCACGCTTTCCAAACCAACGATTAAAATATATGCACAATTTTAAAAAAACACACATCTTAAGCTAAGAGCAAAGCGAGCAGGGGGCACAGTACGCTCAGATTTAGGAAAAGCTTTACTGCATTATGATAAAGGATAGAATTGTAGACTTTTGGAAAAACATTAAATTAACGCTATCTTTTTGGCCACACAAAAAAACCAATATGGCTTCAAAGCAGCTAAGGCCAAAAAGAGATTCACTGTCAGTATCTGATATTTACCGTAAGCCAAGCTCATGTGGAAATATACATATACACTGGCACCACAAAGAGAATAATTAATACGAGAGTGAGTGGATACAAGAGAAACTGCAGATTCTGGCTTATTCTGAAATTGATAGTAGCAAAACATGGACAGACATCATAAAATATTGTTAGAAGATACACAAATACTTGCTAATATCCCAGGTTATTACAGCCGATTGGTCCAGGAAGCTACTGAAACTGAAAAGCATAAAGACAATTTTAATAGAAAACAAAAAACCCTAAAATTGAGCAGAACATGGCTCTATCGGTTCTAAAGCCTGCTAGGCCGCAACAACCCTCGCACACATCGCCGCACTATCACTGGGATAATACGACCTGCGTCCTCAACAGTGTTGTCATATTGACATTAGTTCGCAGAAACTGTTCAAAGAAAGAAAATACCTCTGAGGATGCCGGCCACATGCGCCGGTGAAACGTTAGGGATAAAACCCATCGAATTTTACTAAAACCGGTAAATGTACGGGGGTTTACATTAGTCAGAAAACTCATATTCATATCTAAAATTGTCTGCAGTTCAATCCAGGATTTTTGAAAGTAAACTGTAACATTATTTACAAAAACGTCTCTTCCTTTACCGTAAACAAGAAAGAACACATGTTCATTATTCATAATCACGTTTATTACGTTATTACGTATTATGTATGTATGTAGGTAATAATGCTGTATCTATGCATCTGAATGTAGTAGAAAATTATAGAAGGAAATAACACAAAATATTTAGTAGAAACCTCGCTAACATAGTTTCTTCGATATCGTAGCTGCATTKATACTAAAATCAAGATAATTTAAAGAATTTCTTACCTGTAGTTTTTTCCACTTCTAAGTCTGACTGAAGATCCTGAACGGGCGATGACTCCCTTACACAGGACATGAGACTAAGTGGACTCGAACTCACAGTTGCAGACATTGCTAAAACAAACAAAAAACATTTTATTAATGTATCTTTCAATGACAATATGATCTAAAATAATGACGAGAATGTATCTAGATTTAACCATTTAAACAAAACCGGTTTTAATATGATTTAAATCAACGAAGTATGCAATAGCAAGCTAGAGTAATAATATGATGGTAAGAACTGTATTTTGCAATTAAATAGAACATAAAATAAATACATAAAAACGACCTAGAGAAGTAAAGCTGTGAAAATTTTAGTTTTGCGAATCATAACCGAAAAGACCTTTTAGAAAGATCTCTATTCCTTAATGCTCACGGCATCGGCACATCCAAATGGAATTATTTTTTTACTTTTGAGGTTAGGGTTGGTAAACTAATTCTAATACAGTATATTTATAGTGTAATTTGAAAATTTGATAAATTAAAATACTCAAATTTTAATCGAGCCATAGAAAATTTAAGAAAGCCATTATGAGGGTGAAGAGCAGAAGAACCCGAGTTAACATTTAAGGTGCTGACAATTAGACGATGATATTTAAGAAATCAAGTATCAGCACATTGGGAAGCAGGCAAAATTGAGGAAAAACTTAATGAAATTTATAGAAATTAAATTCAAGTAAATAAAATACAGATTTAGTTCTTTGATGACAAAGCATTTAGTAGAACTTCATATGCAAAGCAGTGGGCATTAAATTGATAAGGATGTTACTGTTGGGAAGAAAAAGCTTAATATAACAACAGTCATAAAAATAGTTTTATCGTTGAAGAAAAATGGAAACACAAATTCCTGACCTGGCGGTTCTCTAAAACAAAGAAATTATTTAATTATATATACCACAATATGGAACAGGCAGACTGTTCATGACAACGCGACAGACTGTTACTCTTATATTCGGGAAGCGGATAAAATGTCCTTGAAAAAATAAGCATTACAATTATTTTTATTACTTTTCAACATTATTTCTGTCTAGAGAAAAATTCATCGCGATATTTGTAATAAATGATGCAGAGTAAGTTAAAAGATTTAACAAGGCACGGAAGTGACGTGACGATACATACGAAAATAAAATGGTTGTAGGAAAAGATCTATGAAACCGACTTATGCAGAAATTTATGGGTAAAGCTGTCGACAATATTTCATAAAAACCAAAATAATTTGTGCGGTCTATTAGAAGCTTAAAAGAAAGCCATGCAGGCTATAACTTGTGAAGACATTACACGTATAAGAAAAGTCGCCTATGAAGCAAGGAAAAAGGTTTAGGAACAAACTCTCCTAAAAAGTGCCGAAGAAACTGTTTCTTTACTAAAATCCATTCAAGTGATAACAGTAAGAGAAGAAAATTTCCTGATAGCAGCAGACGAGTTCAAAAGCATAGTTATATMTTCTTATGCTACAAATCTTCAGACATTGAGTCAACAAGAAATTTATATAGATGGAACATTTMCCCATTGCCCAAAATTACAAATGTTTACGATACATGTTATTCAAAACGGCCTTTATATCCCTTTATCCCACCTCAAATTGTTATTGTTGACTTCGAGAAAAGTATACACAAGGCCGTAGTCTTTAACTGGCAAGATATATCATTAATTGGCGGCAGATTTCATTTATTTCAGAGTTTGTTTAGAAAAATTTAAGAATTAGGTTTAGCGATGCAGTATCGAACACCGGCTTGGAAAATGGTTAAATAACGTTTTCGGTTTGGCATATTTAAAGTCCGAAAAAATATCAGACTGTTTTGTTTTTGACTTAATGAGCATTCATCCAAAGTGTGACAAGCTATATAAATTTTCTGATTATTTAATTTTTTAATTGATAATTATATTAGTGATTCAGCCATTTTTCCTCCGTAAATTTGGGCTTCTTACGGACCAAGCCTTCGAAGAACCGCAAACTGCTGTGAATCTTTTCATTCGCGATTTAATCAAAATTTCAGTTTTTAAAAGTCCTCAATAATGTACAGACTGAGACTTATATTAAATTAGTAAGTTAGTGTTCACACATCAAAAAATTACAAATGCAAGTGTACTGAAGCATAATAAATTCATAGAAAGCAAAATTAAAGAGCTAGATAATAATCACATTACTTATTTACAATATGTGTATACAGTGCTTAAGATATTTTAACGAGCAAATCAGTTAAATTACATTCTGAAACTGTACACAGGCTGTTTTCTACAATGAAGTGTATGTAAATAAGTAATTAGCGCTGTAAGTATATTTTTAAATCTTGACTTACTCTATTTTATATATTTAGTGAACGCTGGTAGCTTCTTAGTACAGTCTACTTCCGGTGCGCAAAACTGTCATACCCATAATACTATTTAAGAATGGCTGGTGCGCAAATCGGTCGTCTGTATCTAACCGATTATTAAGAAGTGCACAAAACAGTTCCGCCTGTTTTTTCATTTTAGGATAGAAGGTTGCATTTCCTTTTCTTGGTACGCGATTCATCCTCTTGCACATCATTTCGATCACATTCCGGTTTTTCATTGGGATTCACTTGATCAACAAAGTCACTCTGCCGTGGTCGCCACATCTTGTAAAATCTGCACTGATTCGCCCGAAGATTCAATTAGACTGATTTGGACAGTTAACAAATAGATTAATATCAAAATTACTGCTTTGATGATAGGTAGTATATCCTGCTCAGAAACATCTAGGATACACATTTAAAAATAACAAGGGAATGTTTATAACAGAACCATACATAATAACTACAATAACAAAAATACTCGTTTATCCCGGTTTCATTATTTATTATCCTAGAAATCACCCATCTGGGAATGAGCATGATGTCTGATTCAAAACTCGGAGAAAATGCAAAATTTAAAAATATTGAGTTTACGTAAATACGCATAAGAAATTTGCAACAGACACGCAAAAACAGCATTACCGACGCAAAGGGTAGGGTTCAAGTACAAGGTCAACTGTTATCGATCCTGCAGCTGGCAGCATCAATTCTGCCTGTACCAGCTGAATCCCTATAACCGAAAAGCTCTAGCGTTTAAATTTTGTCGGAACTCAAAAACAAGCTAGTTTTCTAAATGTCTGTTTAGTAACAGTCAATTATTTTTGGACGTAAACTATCAGGCGTACTTTAATTAGCATTTTGTAAAAAATAGGAAACTTGTGAATTTGACGGTTAAAGCTTTCTTTTCGGGGAAACGACAATTTCCTATACTGCAGGTGCAGCTACAGKAGATTGGTGAGCAGAAAACAAAAATATTGTGCTCCATTTTCCGCACACAGGAATACTTAACTTTTTATGATACGCAAGTAGATAAATAATAAATTAAAATATACATATCATAAAATATGCAGTAAACGTCTTCATTAAACTGGAGAAATATTTCTTTTACGCAACCTATACTTTTTTGTAATTTTCTGTAAAATACCGGACTTTTTAAGCATATCTTATATCTTAAGTCGTTAAATGGAATTTAATTATTTGAACCATTATACAATTTTTGAAGCCCTTGTCAATTTTATATATTCTTTAACACAATATTGCCTTCCATCAATTTTTATTTTATTTTTTAAATTAGATTGCATGATTATTTTTTTACGCAAAAATATCAATTTCACCAWCCGAACCTGGAAAACAAAGTTAAAGTWGCAACTCTATTTAAAGTAAACAAGCCAGAAGTTATAAGATAATCGAAATGTTTGCTACGAAATTGGCTCAGTGGTCGAAACGAGTGAATYTGAAACAGCAGAATCAAATTCCAAATATTCAATAATTCTAGACCGCGTACTTCGAATTGTACAGTTTTTCTCATTACATCACACATCCTTGGCAGCACTTTTACTTTCAAATGTTGTGTCGAACAGCACATCAACGGGCTAAAAAAGTGTAACATAATTTCTACTAGACCGATACAGATTTAGAACCCAATTAAATTGTTAGTGACTTAGATGAAATATTATTATGTAATAGTGTAACACCCCACGTTTCACAGCTATTGAAATATATCATCACAAATTTTCAGGACAGTCTACATGGGATTAGAAATCTGTAAGGGGTAAGGGGAAATTATTTTCTACTTTTTAGTCCCATTTAAAAGTTGCGGTAAATTAAAAAAAAACACAATATTACTTAAACAATTATATTCTGCTTTTAGCAGTCCTAGCTTCGACCATAATTCTTGATAGTTCGGTTGTCTAGCTTTAGACATTTACTCAGTTCCATTTTAAATATCAAGTGTGATTTTGTTAATTATAACGTTAACCATTTTATTTTTTATACCACTATTCATGCACCTATTTTTTGATACGTTATCTTTTAATGATTTTCAAATGGGATTTGTTCCGATCAATATTTACACATTAGAACACAATATATAAGACGAAAATTAAACCAAAAATGTCTACAACTTGTTTAAAGAAAACGTTGCCGAATTAAATAAAGTCCCGGGTGGCAGACCTGTAAGTTAGACGWGGAAACGTCTATCTTAAATACGTAGTAGAGGAGGTAGTTAACTCTAAGCTAAAATCAATAATGATAAAAATGATTCAATCAAAGTAATTTAATTTCACTGGACACAGTTGTTTTCTTTCCGCTGGGCATTTCTTGTACTTACCGACCCCTACACGTGGTAATTCGTAAAGTCACCGCTAGATGACTTACAGGAATTTTCATAAAGTGAACCTCCAAAATGCGGTAAAAAACGTGTCCACGTCAAAAAAAGATGTCAACTGTACTAAGTGTTCCTAAGTAGCTTAACTTTAGTGCTCGGATAGAATCGGTGTTTTCAGCAATGCTATTACAGTTTAGTTGGCTATATAACAATTACCTAGTTGTTTTAACTATTAGGAGTATATCAAAAATAAAAAAAAAACAGGCTGACTAGACAGTGAGTTAGCATGGAATCCTCATTCAGTTCTGAACTATATTTAGTTTCAAATCTTTAGCGTGGTGTTACTCTAGTTCATCAGTAAGTAGGAAGTTAGTTTAAAATCGATCGCAAAATTTTTACTGAACAGGCCAACAGACTGCTAAGCAAGTGAGTTAAGAAAAACTTGATAAAAAATATGGTTCCTTTTACCTATTTTGTCGTCAATAGCGCCATGTTACAGTAAAAAGGCGCGTATCCATTCAGCAACGCATTATTATTATTGCGACTCTTACTAGTCAAACAGTTCGCCAAACAGGCTGTGGAAAACTAAACTTGGTTGAAAAAAAAATTTTGCTGTTACCGAAAAGCAGCAGAAAATCCTAGTCTTCAACCGAGTGGTATCTTCCGCTCCTGTCACCTGTACCCTACCCAATTTTTAATGAGAGAGAGTTGGGAAAATAATTCTGGTTAATATTTGATTTACCCTTGTATGATGGAGAGACCCTAAAATATGTAATATGCAAATCACTTTTCCACTTTCATCAGTAATTCAGATACCAAGTCTGTTTCATATAGATCTGGAGCTCATATGCTTCCCTAGGAGCTGAATGCAGGCAAGCAGATTTAATCTTGGCGTAGAGGAAAATAACATTCAACGTATCATTCATTAAAAGGTGTCCGGAAATTACATCGACAACGATTAACTGTAGATTCGGGGGATGGAATAGGCACGATTTATAGAAAAAGTTTTTCATTTTTGAATTACAGCTCTCCAAAGTTTGACAGAAAAATAGGATAAACAATTAACATAGGACAACACAGATGACTGTGATTCATTAGACAAACTATTCGTGAAAAATTTGACAAATTTCGCAAACTGGAATTTCTTTCTCGTTTTCGGGGTACACTAGGAGCAACCAAAACTTTTACGAATACGTCTAAAGCTAACCATTTCTGAGAAAAAAATATTTTCGAAACCATTACATCATCTGCTAGTGCAACGCGGGATCAGTGATCAGACTTCTGATAGTTGTCTGCGAGAAAAAGTGTGTAAGCTGTATTTGTGAAATGTCAATTTACTGATTTAATTTGTAAGTTTTTTCTTTATTTGTCTTGCTTGTATTTGTTGTTACTACTTCTTTCGACTTAGCTTAATTCATGAATTACACATTTTCGGAACTTACGGACATGCATCTTATATTGMGTAAAGCTGATACGAATTGGGTATTTGCCATGTATTTCTATTTTATTAAATTGCACATTAATAGGTAGCATCTAATCCACAAAATAGCTGTGACAGCTTATAAATTCGAAAAAATGGATCGTAAACTTGACATTTATTTTAGAGGTTAGAATAAATATAAATTATTTTCGGGGCTCTTGCGGCTCGTTTCCGGTCTGACCAACAACGTCGTTCTTTATTATAACATTTCCCTCTATCAACTTAAAACGCAGATAATTTTTCATATCCTCTTCAAGCTATAACAAAATGGAAACTGAATGGTAAACAATTATAACCCCAAAAAGAATAATAAAACTTACAGTAAGGATTAAGATGATTTTCACAACAGAATAACAAACTTTGCGATTTAGGCATATCACGTATAGGGGCCTTAAACAAGTTTTTCATACGTTGATAATCTCGAGAAACGGTTACAAAAATTTTGTTAGCTGTACTGACTGAAGTATTTTTTAACCATGTACAAAACAACACTTGTTTTGTTTTCCATACATAATCGATGCTTGTAAAACTACACAAATCACTTTTTGATGCGACCTCTTACACCGTCCTTTCAATAAACATCACACAAAAGCTTTTCCAATATAAGAATGATACTACACCATTAAACAGCACGCACCTCGGTAATGTTTACATGACACTTGACGTCACGAGTTTAATAACCTTGGATAGAAGCGTTTTGGCGGTGACTCCTAAGATTCGAATTTCAGACCTGAAATTCTCTACCTACAAATATTTTTTTTGTTTTTTTTAACGGTGCGTACGACATATATGCACTTCAAGATTCATTTTACGTAATTTAAAAAAAAAAGTGATAATACTCAATTGTCGGGCTGCAGCACGACTTTACGCGGAACTGTGTCCAAACTGACGGACTCCTCATCAAACAACTTTTGCACCGACTGATAGAAGAGATTATGGAAGTTAAATCCTGGTGTTGACAACAATACTCATGACTTCTACTACGAACGTCCACCATTACCAGAACTCTTCCACAAACTGCCGCGTTATCTAAGTCTTTAATGAATAATATGTTGAATGTTCTATAATAAATTTTAAAAAAATATAATAAATGCTAACGATCTTATGCCTGTGGGTTCAGATTCATATCAGCTTTACCCAGTATGAGATGCAAGTCCATAACTTCAAAAAATGTGTAATTCATAATTTAAGCTAGTCAAAACCAGTAGTAACAACAAAAACAAGCAAGACAAATAAAGAACAAACTTATAAATTGAGTCAGTGAGTTGACGTTTCACAAATACGGTTTACACACTTTTTCTCACAGCCAACTATCAGAATTCGAAGCACTGATGTCGCGTCGCACTAAGCCTCCTAGCAGGTTATATACTGGTTTAGAAAAGATTTTTTCTTAGAAACGGTTGACGTTAGACAAGTTTTCAAAGAGGCAAAAATGTTAGACACTTGAAGCTTCTTTAAATGAAGAAATTAATATTCGCACAAAAGTTCTGGTTGTTCCAATTGCAACTCCCAAAAACGAAAAAACAACTTCAGGTTTGCAGGATTTGTTAAATTTTTCACGGATAGTGTGTCTACATGAATACAGGTAACTGAAAAAATTTTTTATCGTATATTAATTGTTTACGGGGTTATTAACAAAAATCAAATTTTTCTGCCAAACTTTGGAGAGCTGTAACTCAAAAACGAAAAACAAATCATGCTCATTGAATACTGTATACTGGAAGGACAAAGTTAACGTATTTCTTCCATAACTCCACAATCATTAGAATATGGAAAACTGTTTTTTTTATACAATCTAAAATTTAAAGAAGGCTAGCTTCCGGTTTTGAGTTGGTCGTGCTTTCGAGACACCAGTTATTTTGAACAATTTCTTTGAACACTGGATTTTATTTTTCTTGTATTCATTATTCATTTATGATTACTTAGTTCTTGTATAGAGACTTCAATGTATCATTTTTTCGTGTAACGCTTTAGCAATGCAGTTTATTTCTGAATAAAAGGTAAATATGAAATGAAAATATAAAAACAAGAGAAACTTGACAAGCGATGTTAACCAGATTTCTTTCTATGTCGGTTCTTTTCGACATAATTTGAAACGGACAATTCAAAATATGTTTTAACGATGCTAGATCAAATAAAGAAAATGTTATTCACACATTTCACACATACCGGTTAAAAATACTTACAGCATACCATTAAAAAAATTAGTCAGAATTTGTCTTTTTAGGTAAAGAGGTATGCTATTTACAACGGTGAAAAGTAAATGGTTTAATCTGTTTTAGTAAAATAGTTATTTGTTTTATTAATTACTAATTACTTTTGGAATAAGTATTTTTAATCTGGTGCTTCTGGCACGAATTTGTGAATACCTTCAGGACTCATTGTTTTGGCCTTTTTTATTTACTTCCAAGACATATATTTGTGATACCCATCTTCGTAACGTTTTTTTTTATTTTGAGGTTGTGAGCAGCAGATTACCAACTGCCATATCTGCTTGCTGTTATGTGTTGAAAAGTGTTCTTGTCATGCGAGTGTTTAAGTTGTGCATGAGACCGTAGGCCGAATGAGCAATAACACGAGCAATGAAGAGAGCTTTTCACACGAGTGAAACACATTGTTTTTTCTACGACCTCTTGTTAATTATAGTTAGAAGTAAATAATAATAGGTATAATACCTGCATTAAAAAATTATTTAGTATTTAGTAGTATTTTTCATCTGGAGCTTAATCCATTAATCCTTAATCTTTTGGACTTTTTTTTACTTGCCTCCACGACAATAATTTGTGGCATGCATCTTGGTAACATTTCTTTTTTTGGGGGTTGTAGATAGGGCTTGGCGAGACTATTAGACAGGTATCGATACTACTCAAAAGTATCGAAGTTTCGAATATTCAAAAGTATTGAAAGTATCGAAAGTATCGAAGTATCGAAGTATAAAAACTATCAAAGTATCGAAGTACCTAAAGTATCGAAAGTAACGAATAGGGCTGGGCGATAACATTAGATAAGTATCGATATTCCATACCTTGAATATATTTGATGTCAATATATCGGACGCTTCCATTTTTATACGTACTTTTCCAACTTTGCATTGTTTCAATTTTTAATATTTTCATTACTATTAATAACACCGATACCTTGGATGCTGCAATACCCATGGATGTATAAAAGAGGGGATACCGCATCTCATTGACAGAAAGCGCATTGTGATACCAACATCTGAATGGCGTGAAGTTAGCGCAATAACAAACTTAGTTTTCCACCCGCAGCATTGGCGTGCCATAATTTGCATTCTTCAGTATGCTTCGGAAACCTAAAAATAATATTTAGGAAAAATATTGTATGAATATAATTTTTGCACACATATAAAACTCATTTTTGTTATACACTAGTAAACAATTCATATTTCATTAGTACTGTTGTAAAATATCGGCATAATAAGTAATTTAAATACCGCACGCCTATGAATCTTAACCTTAAATACTACTTGGGTATTACATACCTGTGAAATGAAACATTGGGTTAACGTATATCAATCTTTCTGCACATTTGACACTGCCTGATCATCTTATCACTGCTACCGTTAACAATTATATGGAAATCATTTTCTACAAATAAACGCTTAGACCGTGATTACATGTTGGAATCAGTTTAGAATGTGAAAAGCTGGATCCCCTCTTTTACACATCCACGGCAATACCTATGAAGCTTCTGATATTTTAAATTAGTGCAATACTCGATTTTCAACACATTTAATACTTTCAATACCTTTTAATACTTGAATACCATCGATACTCGATACCGGCAGAGGTAACGATACTTTGAGTAAGTATCGATACTCTACCCAGGTCAGATCAATGATATCGAAGCAATATATGCTACTTTCAGTATTTCATACAATTTTGAATACTATCGATACTTCGATACTTTTCAATACTTTCTATACTTCAGATAATTTTAATACTTTCGATATTTCGATACTTTTTAATACTTTTGGACTTCGATACTTTTGAATACTTTCGATCCTTCGATACTTTTGGATACTGTTGTTTTGAATACCTTCGATACTTCGATAATTTTGAATGTGGTATCAATACTCGATACCGCCCAAGGTATTGATACTTTACCCAGCCCTGGTAGTGGACCGCAGATTATCAACCGTCAATTCTGCTTGCAGCAATACCGACAGGTTAACTACTAATCATTATGTGAAATTTTGCCAACTACCTACGTTTAATGGCTGTTATTACTCCTGCTTATTTGTAATTTTCTTTTGTAAATTGTATCAAAGTTTAATTCATGTTTCTTTTCACACAGAAACGTCACTTTTCATTAGAGTATCGAGGTACTACGCATGAAAACACCAATCTTATTAATATGTATATAGTATAGTCGTAGAAAAAAGGTTATTTCGATTATACGTAGGTACTGCAATCATTTTTTTTTCACAAAATGTTGTGTGCATGTTTCATAAAATGGCATTATAAAGAATACAATAATATAAAAAAAGAACAGGGTGTTGCATTAAAAAAGTGTGCATTTCCGGAACAACCGTATTTTTAATGGTTATGAAGTTACGGAAGAAATACGTTCGTTTGCCCCACCCCGTACATGATGAAGTGATCGATTTTTTTGCAGATGTAACATTCCTTTCTGTAAGATGAAATAAAAACATGAGAAGCGAGCGACAAAATTCAGAATTAGGAAACTCGCCCAAAAGTATAGTAAAATCAAGATTGTAGAACGCACTTGAAAAATCTGTATAATTTGGATTCATTTGCCTATCTAAATCAAGGTACAGAGATTCGAATTAAAATTTTAAATATTCATAATTCAAACTGTAACTTTCTTACTTTCATTTAAAAAGAACGATTAACTGCATGTTTTGTTTTACCGGCAGTACCCACCCTTGCAACTTATGGTTATTACATGCAAATATTGGTACCCTACATTTGTGTGTTTAATTTAATTGATTAGAAAACCTTTAGGCAGAAAGAGCTGTAAGAAGGCTGTTTATTAAAAAGCTCTTTATCAGATTTGCTCTTAAAAAGGTAAAAACTTTAATATTACATGATTTCAATTTTCAAAACAAATGAGCGACAGTGTTACCACGCACGCTCGCGCATACGCCTCTTGTACCGTTATACAGCGATTATCACGTTATTTGGACGACGTGGGCACACGTTAATCATATAACTAGGTTGTAAACAAAACAAAGAAAAGCCGTACCCAATCCGTACCAAAATACTTCCTGTTACACGAACGAAGAGCATTGCGAATTGGATGGCAAAAATATTAGAGTGAATTAGCATACGGTTAGCAAGGACTCGAGAAATCTGAGAAGAGTACCGCTTATTCTGAGATGTAAGAAATAGTTACCAAGTATCCAAAACTTGTAGAGAAGGAAAGCGTAGATTAACCTTCAGGCCACGTTCCAAAAACCCACAAAACTTTCGAACCCAATAAAAGATCTACAAATTTGCACGAGGATCTAATATATTAGTATTCTCAACAACATCCTCATGCATTAAAATGCGAGGCTGCTAAATGTAACTGCACTGTAATAAAAACTTGCGGTAATTATTAAATATGGCGAAATTACGAAATTTCTTTAAATTTCGCACAATCCTAGAACACTATTCTGAAGTCCGTTTAGTATTTAAAACATGAACGTTTACGTTTTGAGTGGTGTTTATGAAGCGCCTTTGGGACAAAAATGATATTACATAAGGAAACACATTTTTGTGCACCTATTCAATATATTTGATATTATTTAAAACTTCTTTCTATAAAAATATTTTTAAACGTAAGGCTTTTTATAATAAAACTTTTAAAAATAAAACTTGTAAACATAAAACTTTTAAACGTAAAACTTTAAAAACTCAAGCTTTGGAATTAAAAAAAGCTTTTAAAAAACTTTTAAACGCAAAACTTTTAAACACAAAACTTTAAAAAACCACGTTCCTTTTTAGTTCTTCTAATGATACAAAAATGGCGTTCGAAACTCATATAAAACAAAAACAAAAACTGCATAGGTAGAAACCACTGATCTCTAAATAACTGAATGTCGCTTACATACCAAAATGCATGTAAATTATTTGTGATAGATTTAAGCCACTTTAGCGCCTAGCCGCTGGTCCTTGTACTAAAATTTTAACAAAGGTTCGCTTCTGCGGTAAATATAACGTTAATGATTGACGGTTAAAATCGTGAACTCATCATCTGTCTGCAGATTTCCAAAAGATGATCGTTGTAGTGTTTGAGTAAGAAACATGTACAGTGTACAAACTGGATGTTACGTTTACTCATAACCATATTATATAGTTAAGGATCTAACCTAAAATTTGAACGCGCCGTTAAATTGATAGTACGAGTACCAGCGGCATGGTGGCTACTTATCACAGTTTTGAATGACTTATGCGACATCCAGTTATTTAGAGATCAGTGGGTATAATAGACAAAATTAATAAAATCAACTAAAAAGGAAATGGTTTTTAAACGTTTTGTGTTTAAAAGTTTTTTTTATTTCCGAAGCTTTAGTTTTTAAGGTTTTTTTTTTATTTCCAAAGCTTTAGTTTTTAAGGTTTTACGTTTAAAAGTTTTATTTTTAAAAGTGTTACGTTTAAAAGTTTTATTATGAAAAGTTTTATGTTTAAAAGTTTTATTATAAAAAGTCTTACGTTTAAAAATATTTTTATAGAAAAAAGTTTTAAATAATATCAAATATACTGAATAGGTACACAAAAATTTGTTTCCTTATGCAATATCATTTTTGTCCCAAACGGCGCTTCATAGGTGTTGCTCTATTCTAAATGATCACACTGCGCGAAAACGTTTTTGAGCGGATTATTATAAGGTGTATGCATTTATTTAATACGAATAATTTTTCAGCGCTTAAGCCGTGGTTTTTGCGCGGCGCACATTCCATATATTATGCAAAATCAACATAATCAAAATGGAGCAAATGGATATTTAGGTACTAGATTCTTACAGTAATAAGATATTATGACCTTATTTAGGGACGAAATTAACAAAGCTTGATTGTATTGATAATACGTAATGTTTCAAAACAAAAAGCCAATGTATACCGATTGTCTAAGGAAACCTTCAGTTATAAGCATCTTGAGAACGAAAATATTTTCACGCTGATAAAACTATCAGTTGTCATATAATTTTTCATATTTTAAAGATATATTGGTTTCTGTAAAAAAATACATCTGTATGGATCCTTTCAAAATTCAGAGAAAGATATTCAGCTTTACAATAGGGCTATTAAAGTACAATTTAACAATACCTACTTTTGCATTTATTAAAATATTTGCATAACTGCCCAACTTTGAAATGGAATATCTTCCGTATCTTAAATAGGAACAGTTGATGTTATAGAAAAACCAACTCATTTTTTGTTTTTATATACACTCTTTGTTTTATGCCCTAATTATTGTAGAAAACCGCGTAATACTTTTCGAAATATTCAGTATTTTGAGTATTTTAAAACTTTTAAAATTRTCAGTCAAATAACACTAAAACATCTGACTGTAGGTAACGTTTCTAGTCAATAAAGGGCCCTCGATTTTAATAAGGACTTAAGAAATTCAAAAATATGCGCGATGTTTCAAATAATACAGTAAGTTATCGCCTGTGATAAACTGGGCGCATTGTAGACAGTGGAAAACATTTGTATGAAACATTTTTATCTGTCTTGCTTAATTAATATTTAGTTAAATAATATCTCAAAACCTATTCATTTGTGAACACTTGCATAAACATCTGCATTTCTCTCACAAGACAAAATGTCATAACTTCATATTCACTGTTTTATTCCTCTTTCAATCACACCTATGATTAATATTTATAAGCTTGTCTAGAAGCCCGAAAAGATACCAAAATATTAATTAACGAATGAGTGAAGAGAAGAAATCTTGTTCCAAATATTAGAAAAGTACCTGAACCTTTCCTAGAACCCAAATTAAGCCGATTTCAAAAGCTGATAAGGTTAGACTCCCTGTTTACTTTAGATATACCTACTGATAAGTTGATTTTTCAACAGAAATGCGTTGGGTAAGTATTTTACCTGCATTTGAAAGCATTCAAAACCAAGAGCCTACTCTAAGTAATTAGCATGTTCACCACACTTTACATAACATTTAGGAAAACTTCCTGTGCTACATAAAACGACAGAGGTGTTAACTATCCAAAGTGAACGTATGCTGCTTATAATGAGACGTCTGAAGCGTCGCAACTCCGCCTGTTTTCAAAACAAGCTGTCTGTAGCGTGACTCATGTGTCTTAAGGGCATTTCCGCAAGCTTATCGGACAAAAATACCCCTTACACATTCTCGAACTTGGGTGGTGCGATGTTCCGAATGCGGCAACTGCGGAGTAAGTATGGATATGCTAATAAAAGCGGCTTGGGACTAAACTTGACATTTTTTAGCCCGGCAGCCAGATACGGGGTCCTAAGAATTTTGCCTGCAAGAGGACAATATTATTGTCTTTACAACCCAAACATGCAAAAGCTTTCATGAATGGGTTTAAACTCGGTTAGGTTGTACAAGTGTTGAGATGCAGGTTGACCGCTTTCTGTTACTTTAAAAGGTCCGTAGGTATTTACCTTTTTCGTTAATTGACGTATTCTACATTCGCCAATCAACGCCTGTTCTTAAAATACAAAAAACATATAATTCTTAATATTTGTTATGCCTGTAAACGCTTCTATGATGCAAGCAGTGAGTGGCTTCCTTGAAATTAATATTCTACAGACAAAAGTCTAGCCTGAAATCAAATTCGTGGGGAAACATAATTTTTACATGATAACGTTATTTTGCCAAATGAACAGATGAACAGAGGAGACAATTTACATCAAATAAAAAAAAATACCCACGCCATACAGCATAGTGGGGACAATGTTTTCGTAAATTGTCTTGAAATTTAATGCAGAAACTCTAAAAAAAGTTATTGTTGCCAAGTAATTATAGAATTACCTCGATTTAATGAATGGCATATTATTTAAATTTATCCTGAAGATAAAAACTATATATGATCTACAGACATGGTAGCTAGATATCCACGAAGTAGTAAAAAAATGAGTTAATAATTGCTGCAAATGTTTGGCTTTCCGGTGGTTTGTTAATATTAATATTGGCAAAATCATCAAAACGACTAAACCAGGTTTTCTTCCCAATAGCATGTCCAACTTCAACAGTGTCATCATTATAAATAATGCAAATTATCATTCTGTATTTAACGATAAAATTATTCTCAACTTGGGTAGTACTAAAAAGGATTTTTTTATGAAATAGAGAAAACAACCTCTGGAAGTAGGTAGTAAAATATTTCAACTGTACAAAAGATTATATATGATTAACAATCTCCCTGCTTTACAAGCAAATTTTAGAAATACCGCATTGACATTGTATTTATAACCCGATTAAAATGGTTTTTGGCTCAACTACATCGCAAATAAAAAAAGGAAAAATATAAATCCTAAATTCAGTGAAGGAATGAAATTACGAGTGAAATTATTAAATTGCGAAAATGAGAATATTAGCGTTGAATTACGGAATAAATGTAATAAGAATGTTATTGAAATAGAAAAGACTTATACATGGTGTCCAACGAAAATACTTAGTTACAAGTATATATCTGGGAAAACAAAAATTGAAAGGTTTTGAAAGAAAACTTTTTAAACCGTTGTCTATAGGACACCTGGTGTAGGGAAAATCTAATATACCCGAAATTAAACTTTGCATCAATGCAATATAAAAACTTCATATGGGTTCATATGAGTTCAAAGTTGGCTAAATGTAATGAGCAATTATGACCACCCTGTAGATATTTAACTAAATACGAAGGTATTGATAGGTTGTTTAGTAATAGCTCTTTCGGAAAGCCAATTATTATTTTTAAGTGTTAGCTGAATTTGAAGCAGGTACTTAACTTTAAGTAATCCATGCAGATATTCACAAAGATATCTCTGGAACAACAATTGATTTTTTTATACAGGGTGTCTCTAAATTCGACGTCATAATTTCTAGTGCGTGTTCCTGGCGTGAAATTATGACGAAAAGTCTATATAATCATGTGTCCGAAAATGCCCCATTTCTTATATAGTGTTGAAGTTAAAAAAAATGATTTTTTGTAGTTTTCTTAAAACTGTTTTTGAAACTACGTATTTTGGCAGAATGTTATTATAGATCACGGCTAATAATCTGGCATAAAGTATTTTTTCATATCTGTAACAGAGGCGACGTAGGGCGCGGGTGGGGGGGGGGGGGGGGCAGTGCTTGAAATGTCAACAAACTCGTCACTATTTTCAGAAAGAGCAACAAGCAACGTACAAAAAAGGACCTCTTATTGCATTTTGGTAGAACGAACAGTTTTCGAGAAAATCGAAAAAATCTGAATTTACTTCTCGTATGCTAAGACAAGTCATTGTAAAATTTAGAAATTTAAGATTTTTAATAACGCCAAACGCAAGTTGCATTTCTAGCTTTAAAAAATAGTTTAATTTAATTTTTCTTTTTTCTATTTTTACTGATCTTTAAAATTATTGAAACCCCTCTGCCCCTCCCCCTACGCCACCGTTGTTACAGATGCTTTATGCCAGATTATTAGCCGTGATCTATTATGGCATTCTGCCAAAATTCGTAGTTTCAAAAAACCGTTCTCTAAAAAATAAACAAAATTCGAATTTTTTTTACATTCAACAATGTATATCAAAAATGAGGCAATTTCGGAGACATATTTATATAGACTTTTCGTCATAATTTCACGTCAGGATCACGCACTAGAAATTATGACATCGAATTTAGACACCCTGTATAGATGACCTTGAAAAAACTCCCTTAAATTAATCGTAAAATACAGAAAAATGAAAAATGCAAGGTGTTTTATTTAAAATAAGCACGTTAGCGGCTACTTCTGATGTAACCGGAAGTTGTAGCAGTTCGAAATTAGTTTGAATTAGTTCGTCAACTTAAAAAAAAACTATTTTTGTTTCCTTATAGAGATGAACTACAGGTTATTGAAGATATAGTAATAGTAATAAATTTGGACTGCAATGAATTTTGTTATACATTGCTTATTCTTTTATTTAAAATACTGTACCAATTTATAAAATTTATAAAATGTTTTTATTCGCGGAGACTCCAATTAGATTTCAATATTTGTAAAATGCGAACCCGGAAACTCCGAGATAGAAGACCCGATGCGGTGCTTTTATTGGTGAAAATGTTTGTCTTACAAATTAACTCTATTCAATCCTAAACTAGAAGAACATCATTATAAGTTTTATCTACTTTTAGCTTATCACATTGTTAACTGCATGGAACGATAACGGTATTAGACCGAATAATCCAATGTAATCGTCTGTGGTTACACGAATACTTTCCAATAAAGAGCAATAAATTCGCTAATTGCAGACGACGAGACGAACACACCGTGCCAAGTTTTACAACAGCATAAAACTTTTATGTCGGACTTAAAATACCTGTATCGGATTTTCTAACTGGGTCATTTGTCACAGAAGGATAAATCTGACCTTTAACCTAACCATCATGTGCGAATGATACAAATAACCTTTACTTTCTATTCTGTCTGTTTGTAGGCTGCATAAAAATATTCCTAATAAGGAAATACTCGTAACTCGTATTTGTAACTCTGTTCTGGTTACTGTTATTTATTGTTCAACCTTTGCCGCAACGCTCTTACGAGAGGCTTCAATCGGCMCAAATTATCAGAGCAAGTAGTGTACCCAAGCGTTACTCGTTTAAGGAAGTTTCGGGACTAAACGCAAGTTCTTCCACTAATTCAATGTTAATGTAAAAACAAGTCATTAACTAAGTACTTACCGAAAACACTTAAATTAACTATTTACATTTAAAATTCACAGGAACGCGCACTCTTCACAACATTATTTATTTATTCGAAACGATATTAACATTTACGCGCACGCCACTGTTTAATTTCGTGTTGTTATTTGAACAAAATCACTCTGTTATTTAATAACAAATGTCATTTTTTATCTTAGCAACACGTTCGCGTACGATACAAACAACAACCGCCGACACTCATCTGTTGCTTTCAGGCATCTGCGTCGCTCGCTGWAAACCCTGCTCTCAAAACAATTATGTAGAGCACCAATTGCATTACGGTATTTTGGATAGTGGCGCTCGGTGGTAAAACCTGAAACCACTTGTACAATATTTGACGTTTGACACTTCCAACTTTCTTAGCAATGTTGCCAAGTTGCCATTTTCATATTAAATTGGCTAATAAAATAATCGTAGTAATACATTCTATTCTTGAACTTTTCTTACTAGGCATGCATTGTATACATTTTTATAAATTATAACTTATAGTACCGTTTATTTCAGTTCTTTTTGATTTTAACAACAACGGCATGAATTTCTTGTTGTTTAAGTAGGTAGTATGGAGTATTTCCGGGGTCCGTCCTCGTCTCGTGTCGAAAGTTTGGTCCCAGATTCCTGGGAATTCCTGTTAAACGTCCCCGAAATTCCTTTTACAAAGATTATATTTAAAAAATGGTTGGCAATGTTTCAAATAAAACTGTTTTTTTTCTTTTATATATTGTTTTCTATCATACATTTATGAAGGTATTACAAGTTATTATGGAGGTATTCATACATACAATATAAAATCACAGCTTACGTTGTATATTTATAAAATTAATAGTAGTAGCAACTAGGCCTGCCAATTTCGGATCCACGATTTCAAGGGCATATTATGATTGAAAAATCCAGGACATATGGGAACTAAACAGGATCAAGCGATTGCATTTTAGTATTTTTTTTTAAGAACAGTTTGGACATAGACTGTGCACTAAAGCACCTACTTTTGAATACGTTGTAATCCGTAAGATTCTCTGAAGACGAACATCTTAGGTAGTTATGAGCCTAAGACCCTGCTATAATATACAAGCTATATTATACCATTGTGTTGTTTTTTAGCTCAGAAAGGCGACAAAAATTAGTTTCCAAATCCAGGGGTCCTTCCAAGTAGGGGGTGTTAGACACCATATACTAAATTACGTATTTTATGATCTTCACACTTATCTACCATTATGACATTTAAAAGTGCAAAAATACAGATTTTTAATATTCTGGGACTTGTAATACCTATATTTTTTAACGAAAAACATGGATGTTATAGCCTCTGTAATGAAATGAAAGACCTATAGTGTCTTTGCTGGCCCTTTGGAAGGATGCAAAAATTACTCCATAAGTTCAGGACGTCCTTTCAAATTCAGTACGATTGGCAAATTTAATGTAGGTACCTACTTAGTACTAAAAATGTCCCCGGATTTATAAACAAGCTAACACTAGAATTAGTAGTAACCAATAATAATAATACTACAGATTTACAGTACTACATATATGTTAATTATAAATCATGTTTAGGAGAACACTCTTTACTTAAAACAATGCTTAAAGCTGGCTAAAATTAACAGTCTGTATTAATTGTGAAATACAAGTAACTGCCAGACGCATTCGGCAACGTAGCAAGATGCCTGTGTTTACTTTCCTTCATCTATCAAGGTCATTCAGAAAAACGTCAAATTCGTGTATTGACAGCTGTAAGTTGGGCGGTGTAAATAATAAAAAAATCTGTTACCTCAAAGTAGTTATTTGCTAGTCGGAATTGAGAAGTTTTTTAAAAAATTGTCGCGTTGTGAAAAACTGCTATACTGTCGTTATCATTGCCGAAAGATACATGCAATCATGCAATATTGAATAATCGAGATGCCATTTTGAATAAAGTATCGACGAGTGACTGCGAAGCATAATATAATCAAATAAATTACAACGATGGGGACAAATTCACGTGAATCCGAACATAATTTAGCGGTAATTACAAATTACCATCTTGAGGTGTTTGTTATTTGATATTGATTTGTAACAGGAAAATGTGCAACAAAATCAGAGTGAAAGTCTACCAACAAATGACATGCACAGGGGCCCAGGAGTTCCTACAGGTCAATATGATGACATTCCACCTCCGAAGCCAGATTTTTACGCTCCACCACCTTATGATGGTGGGTCTACGCTGCCGACATACGAGGAGGTGCAAAGGGAAAAGATCTTGGAAGGACGTAATTTGGGACAACCAACACCGGTATGAAACACGGCTTTTAAAGCCTTATGGTGCAATATTTTTTAGTGCTACATATTTGTGCTGGTTTGTTGTTTTTACATTCTTATATAAGTGGTTTAATTTCGGTAAGTTATTAAGAATATTATTAAAAAATTGTTTCGTTTTGCAGCCAATTGAATTTCAACCACCTAGTCAACGGATTATAGCTATAGAATCAGAACCTATGGAGGATGTTGATACTAGTCTGCTTGGCACTGATTTTATGTTTTATATTGCGTTTTTCGGTGAGTATTTAAGTATATTTTTCTAGTATACGAGATTATTATATCTGATGTCTATTGATAAAGGCCATTTTTACTAATAGATGTCTATTTATTTGCAAGAATTTGTATTTAAGGATTTTACATATTCAAAACTTTATTGTGCTTGGTTTATTAAACAGTGAGAAATTTATGTGTATTAAGGATAAAGTAAATCCATGGTATAGTAAACCGAATGCTAATTAATGTTTATATGTATAGATCTGGTAGTAACTATACTATAGATATGTCGGTGTCAACTAGTATGCAATATTTACAAATTACGAGTAACAACTGTGACTGATGTGACGCTTAAACCAAGAATTGTGATTATCATCATAACATATTTCTTCCTTTTCGTATGTTCACTAAGTAGCAAAAAACTGACTGCATTTTGCGGTGTTTTGCCATGCATTGTGATTGGTTGTTGGTCGTTCAGTCTTGTAATTGTGTAATAACATACATTAGATAATGTAAGTGATAATTATCATTTTCAGACTTACGAAATTCTCTGTTATTATTTGATAACCATATAATGGCAAAATCAGTTTTCTAGACTCTTAATTATCTGGATGAAATGCAGTAGAGTTTAAATAATTATTATTATCAAGTTTGCATGCCAGGCAGAGGACAGAAAATGGTCCCTCGAGGTTAGGTTATGTTTGTGATGTAGCCCACAGGATATGATAGGTAATTTGTGCTAGAAATATACAATTATTTATTTTTAAGACAATAAACATGCAACGGTTCCTTCCAAGCTTTTATTTCATTCGATTTCGTTGAAAATTGTAATATTTATACTTATTCCATTTTCCCACTTATTGTAGAAGGGTATCGTTTTCTAGCGTCTCTCTTTAGAACAAACTTTGTACTTGATTTATTTGAATGTTACTGAAAATTTTGGGGTTGTATGTGCACCATTTATATTGGCATATTTTCTACCGTAATAAGGTGTTAAAACAACACATAAAGATTCTGGAGGACCTATTATATAATATCTTTTAACAATACATGCTTATATCTGTCATATTCTTATTACCAGCATATTTAATTCTTGGTGATGGTACAGTCACACACATTCTTTAAAGCATTCAAAGCTATATAAAAGCATACATTATTTCCAACTTGCAATGTAATTGTAACCTCAGTAGTTCCATGTATATAATAAAAAGATATATTGGAATAAGAGTAGTGCTTTACATTTGGCATTATCTGTTTCAGAAAAAATAGTTTCTTTTCCTATACACGTCGCGACAAGTACATAGCTTAAAAGTCATATTCTGAATTAAAATACTGGTTACGATAAGTACATGCTTATTAGTTAACTGTAGAGTTTTATTATTACTTTAAATACAGATATAAATCGATTTGAAATGATTTTTCCTTCTATGTGGGGTGATTTACAAATAACTGCCTATTTTACTTTAAACAAATCAGTATTCACACTATTGTCTGTTAATGCCCTTCATAACTTTCAAAATAAAAGTCACTATTGTCATTGCTGTCGTTAACTTTTATTCTAGGTTAGAGTTCTTTGCACAAATATTCAGCCTTGCCACCAAATGGGACTTCACTCTCTCCCACTTATATCACCACAAAATCAATGTTTAAGTCATTAATATAATAATATCCCTCTTACATTCACACATGTATATAAAATATAGGTGGCGTACAAGAAAAGTAGCATATAAAATTTGCTGCTTGTACAGCCGGCGGACATGTTATCCTCCCTATGGTGCGTAAAAAAGAGTGTTTAGTTTTCTACAAAGAAGTATTCTTGCTATATATTGAACATTTGCTCTGTACTATCTATTCATTGTTCGAGTAAGTAAACAAGATCTAATGATTTTATAACTCGTTAAGACGACTTTTGTTCCTTTAGTCATTTCAATGAATTCGAAAAAGAGGCTGTGAGCGAAAAAGCAGTAAATATTCTTGCGGAGTCAGAAAGCAGCGATGAAGCAAGGATTTTGACCATGATGATAGTGTCAAAGATCCGGACTTTCAGGGCTGTCCTTCCAGCTCTTCAGAAAACAGTTCCTCCGAAGAAGACAATGACTTGGATGATGTTTCTATTGATAATCCTGCCAACAATCCGACAGCAGCTTCTGAGTGGAGAGAACTAACTGGAAATAATCAGTAAACCTTCMTATTTATAGGAAATGACGGCTTGAACCTAAACTTGGCTACAACAAGCAGTTTTATAGAATTAAATGCTTATTCCCTATAACAATGCGGAAATGAGGAATTTCCTTAGCATTGTGCTTTATTTGGGTCTAGTCGTTACCCGAATATTAAGGCTCCAGGCACACATCCCATATATAAAAATAATCTAGTTCCAAAAATAATGCCAAGAAACAGGTTTCATAGTCGATTAAAATGTAGACAGTATATTCCCCGAAAATGCCATAAATATGGCATCAAGCTCTTTAAGATGTGTGATCAGGAAGGATGTACCTGCTCATTTTCTGTCTATTAAGGCAAAGCCGCAGGTCAGGAAGTATCTCTCCCAACGAGTACGTCATGGATTTGTGTAAAGATTTTTTGGATAAAGGAAGAGTTGCGGTAAATGACAACTTTTATACCACTATTCCTCTTGTAAAGACAACTTTTAAGTGGAAAAACTCACTTGGCAGGGACCCTAAGACAGAACACAAAAGGTCTTGCAAAAGAAGTTGTGGCACCAAAGCTAAAAAAGAAGCGGAAGTAATAGGAATGCTGATGGATTAGTAGTCTCTAAGTGGAAAGACAAAAGAGATGTTCTAATGCTGTCTACCTATCACAATTTGGACATGGTAAACACAGGCAAATGGAACCATAATCGTGAAGAAATTAAAAAACCGCAATGCATTACAGACTACTATGCGGGAAAGGTGGGAATTGATTTGTCCGACCAGTTAGCTGCTTATTCTTTTCCTGTCCGAAAATCAGTAAGATGGTACTCTATTGATGGGGACATCTGTGGTTAATGTATTAGTTGTATACAAGTGGTGCATCTAAGGTAAAAATTTCGGGGAGCTTTAGTGGCATCGTTTTTAGATATTACAGGAGAAGGTGAAGTAGCAACACAGGATAAGAAACGAAAAACGCAATACGAAATCAAAGAAACCAAATTAAAGTGCAAAAGAAATAGAAAAGTTAGAATATAATGTTTGTATTGTTATTAGAAGCTATGGACAGAATAAAGTGGGAAAGTAGCAGCAAAGTCAGCGAAAAGGTAACAACATATTGCAATACCTGTCCAGAGAAAACGTATATTTGTATCCAGCTTTTTCCTGACCATTTTTTAGTATTCCTATAATTGTCTTTGTAATGTGTACAAAATAACACAAATAAAAAAAAAATCATTTTCGGACTTGAGTTTCTCACATTCACATGCTACGATTGCTAAACCATTGGTGCACATGTTTACTTGTATGCCGAACAACATTTGTATATAGGGAATTTACCGTAACATGAATCGTCAGTGCCCAAGTTATTTAAAAACATAACCCTCCTATTGTACGCCAGTGGCTCAGGTGGCACAAAACGATGTAGCTAGTTGGTCGTCTGCTGTACAGGATGCCAACATTCTTAAAGGCAGTTAATGTGTTAAGTACCGTAAGCATATGTCCTTCAATAAATTATTATTTTATTGATATTGCTACTATAACCAAGAGAAATGTATGTTGAAGGTCGTAACATATAAAATTTGGAGGTGTTGATGTCTTTAAGCTTTCTACATAGGTAATAAAACCAGCCTGATAGTAAGATTCAAGCATTAAAAAAAAAACCTTTTTAGTGCGTGCAGTACAATTATTTCAATTAAGACTTTTATTACATTTGGAGTAAAATTTTGTGCGTTTATACCATATTAATTTAATCTTACAGTTGCTTTCATTTTCAACTGGGTCGGCTTCTTGCTCCTTATGTGTTTCTGTCATACTATCGCCTCAAGATACGGAGCTCTCTCTGGCTTTGGACTTTCCTTAGCCAAATGGACATTTATCGTTCAACATTCCACAGAATTGGCATCAAAAGAGAACAGCTGGCTGTGGTGGCTGATCATGACATTTGGTAAGTGTATGAAGTGCTGCATTTAAAGTTTTCACTATCAGTCGATGTGTTTTTTAGGTCTCATTATTTGCATTCGTGCAATACTGCAGTACTTAAGCATCAAACGGGGCTGGCATAGGCTATCTGCCAGTCACCAAGAACGTCTTTTCTTTTTTTATTAGATGACTGATATGTATAGATAGAGAGCACGTTAATAAAAAGCTCTTCACTCATCTCTTTTTGTTAGTGTTTGCAGCTGTTTCTTGTATATTATGTGTATGTATTTATTATTCTTACTATTTTTAATTGTTTAAATTAGTGGGCACAAATAAATGTTGAGAAAGTCATGTAGATTGTTTTTTTCAATAAAAGTCTTAACAAGACAACTGAAAAAAATATTTTTCGTGAATATCCCAAGACAGTTTTGCACCATAATCATCAATCTGCATATTAAAACTTTGTATCCATAATCTATGCATCAAGTTTGAGATTTCTTGACTCTCTGTATTGTAATGATCCTACTTTAATAACCGCAAAAATTTCCTAATAATATAAGGTAAAAAAATGTTTAACTGTCTAGGGTGGTGTCACAATCATCGCCTATGTTGTAACTGTAATCGTTCCTACCTGTTTTAGCCCACATCTGCAAACACTTAACACTTGCACGACTTTGGTCCCAAAATTAAGCAAAGAACACAATAATCTGTGAATTAAAAAATTTAATTTACAAAACAAACCATGGATATTTTTGAATATCAGAATTTATTAACACTACTAACAGAACAAGCTTGCGGAATGCGTAAGGGAATGTCATACAAATGTTGGCCAAAGCTGTCAAAGAAACTGAAAATAGACTGACAACAGAACTCATAGAGGGAGGACAATCATAAATAGAACAGAAACACATGTAATGAAATATTGGGGACATATTCAAAGGAGAGAAAAATACCATATACTATGTGGAAAATGAAAAGCAATAAACTCAAAGTAGGAAGACTACACACAGGAACAACTGTGGACGGAATCATAGGAAAATCAAATATAATTCAAGAACCAGAAAACAATAAATAAGGAAGTCCTAAAATAGCTTGTCTGAGGAAGAATAGGAATAATGCAGCCGAACTAAGCTACCCTCCAACCCAGCGGCAGAAATGCCTACCGTACACTGGTTCAGTCAATCAAAAGAAAATTTAAACGTACTGGTGTGATTGCATCAACCTTTTCACTTTGCCCAAAACAAATACAAGGGTTATCAACAGTAGTCAGCGTTTCAGTGATACTATCATTGATAAACCTTAATCACACTTCTCTTAAAACTGAAGATTAGTTGTTGGTAGAATATCCTATTTTAATAAAGTTACACACACTCTCTGTTATCTGGAGATCACGGTMAATGCTTCCGAAAATATTACTTACCTACCATATATGAACTCTAAAAGTCAGATCATTCAGATTTTGGAKTGCTATTTAAAAGGACACAACTGCTACAGCATTTAAACAATAGTTAGATCCTAATATTTATATTCTTGTTAAATAAGCCTTGCTAAGTTTKATCCACAATATTTTATTAATAGGTAAAGCGCTTTCGGCTAATAAGCCATTGTCAGTACCAAATTACAAAAAAAAAAAAAAATTATGACGTGAAATTAATAAAATGATCTAAAAATCTAAACAGGCAATTTTGACAAAAAATGCAAAGCAACTTTAAAACCAGCAACATAAAAATTAGCGTTCAAATAAAAAGTTTAGAATGGGAAAACTGAAATTGCGAATCATGTAGAATGTCCAATTTTGGTCATTTGTATGTATTTTGTATGTATATCTCTAAAATTTCTAAATGGTTTAATTTAGATGATTTCTTACAAAAATGTAAACTTTTCAAATTGTCCAAAGTTGAGGTATGTTTATATGATAATAAATAATTCACTAACGAAGAATTTGATGTTACAATGTCTGTATTTTTATTATTTGGTTTGAAAATTCAACCTCGAATGTGAGTTTTATCGCTGTAGAATGAACCATTTTCATTTTGTACCCAKCTTTTTTGTGTGAACCGCCACATATGTTTGCAATTCCTATTTTCTGGGGGTCTGAAATAATTTTTTAACTTAAAGGTACAGCTTCACCATAGTGCAAAATGAACTGGACTTCTTCAGTATGTACCTATATTAATAATATGAGCAGGCCATTTAATTTTTCCAAACTTACCATTCAGTTTCTTGATTGAACATATTTTCGTATTAGATATTAAGATTTGTCTGTTTTTTTTCAACCGCATTCTATTACCCATATGCCGGGTTATCTGGTACTGTTACTAAATATTGATATTGTTCTGAAATGTTGGTGACAGCCGCGAAACTAGAGTCTGCAGTTTATCACTTTGTAGAGGAAGGAAACTGCTATGCTTTCTACATGCCGCAATAATTTAATAAAGAGCTTTCTAATTTGCAAAACTTCACATATTGGGTTTCTAAAATGTACCATTTGTAGTTTTAAAGAAATCTGAAATATTTACATTTGATAAGGCAGGGAAAAAGCTGCATCTCAGAGACTTAGTTAATTGAGGTCATATATTTGACACATATTTGAATTCAGTCTTAGAAGTTTCTTTCAGCATTGTGCTTAATTGAATGCTACTTATATTTTCTCTCTGTAGGAGAATTACATACACCTTTGAAATTATAAAGCTCCACAAGATAGTGTTCTGCATAGTGAGGTCGGGCAATCTTTTTAGTTAGAAATGGCTGTCTTGCTATGTACTTACTCAGTATTATCTTTGAATATAGAATGTACATGTACATGTTACATTCTATATTCAAAGGTATTATCTAAAACTTCCTGTAAAAACTGTAGGCTTTTTCAGATGACTGTCAAAAAGGAAAGGTACAATAAGATGATTTCTTAAAAGTCTGCCTAGACATTTATTGACTAGCAGTGTTGGTGGAGATGATGGGGATTTTCATTGGCATAGAAATGAAAACCTCGTCTATTAGCAAATCTGTTTTTATTGAAAGTAGTCACATCTGAGAAAATGATATGTTAAAAATAAGACATCCTCTTGTAGTTTATCTAGTGCCCACTGACATAAACATCTATTTCGAATTCAACATCAGAACAACTGATAAAGTTCTGTATATGATTGGTACTTGTGTTGCTTAATAATTCTATGGATAGTTGACTTGCTGAAATAATTTCAATCAGCAAACTCCTTCAATTGCATATTTGAAATATTTAGATGGTATTAAACGCTACCAGYATTTCTAATTGTTACCAGTTAGCGATGAAACTTAGATATTTGTGTATGCTCAACGAAGAATTTTGACACCATTCTTTTAGTACTAAAACTATATTTTCCACTTATTTAAAAATAAAAATTCAATTTTAAATTAAAATCAATACAAAACGATATAGCTCTTAACAAGTACTGTAAGAAAAAATACAACAGTTGAAGTATATAAACAACATAAATGGAGTGGTAGAATTGTATCATAGAAATAGAATTCTGCATTTTCTGGTATGATCGGTAATTGAAGATTTTTGAATGTGATTTTAACAATTTATTATGAAATTCAAAGTAATGTAATGTTTCACATTTTCCTATTTCTAATGGTTTTCATTTTATGGAAGGAGTACATTATGAGACTTGATGCATATCAGAAAAAATAATTTACTGATATAGCTTTTTTGATTCAATATATTCATATTAATATTATATTTTATGTTTCAACAGACGAGTACACCTAACGATACCATACATATTGTTAATATGCATGGCATACATGCATAGAAACTAAGTTACAGGTAACAAAATTTAAGAACTGATAATAAGTTAAATGATATTGTTTTACATATTTAGTATCATAATAAATCAATCATTAATTATAAAGGAACTATAATCAAATTACACATTAAGTAGGTACCTATCTATTTTAATTTATCACAATTTTTGTCAGCTTCAAGGACTGCCCTTATTACAAAATGAACAAGCTAGTATAGTTGGTAAAATTATTTTTACTTTATAAAATAAGAAAATAACTTATGTGTCACACAGATAACTTTCAAAATACTTCATATCACAGAAAATTATTTACTCAAAATTTTCTTAATCCAATCTAAATGCTTAGCAACGTCAGTGAAAACCACGTAATGGTTAGAGTCACATTTAAATTGATTTTGCAACGCCACACTTATGGAAACCAGTCCTCTGATGTGCCATATGGGGCTTCCCGTAGCGATGTTGGATTTTGGGAATACCAATCCCCCACCAGAATCCCCATTGCAGACAGATGTACCTGAATTATTGTCTTAAATTTGAGGCGCTTTGATAAAGGTATGTACGGAACAAATGTGTTGCTTACCATTCCTGTAACCGGCACAAAATGTTTTGCTGTTTGTAAAACGTGAGAAGAAATCTGGAAATGAATAAATGCAGGTTTCTTGTGATACTACTGGCATCTTTGCTTGGGTTAACTGTTCTGTCACGTGACCTGTTTCATCAAAACCCCAGCCAGCTACAGTGCCTGTTAAAATTGATTCCTTTTTTTAGACTTTGCAGTTAATATAGTGCATTCTATGAACAAATAAAGTAATTGACCATATGACAGGAACATTGTACAATAATACTAGGTGACAGGATTTTTATAACACAGTTCAGCCCATTGATTTACAATGCAATGAGTGCATTTTAAAACAATGTAAACTTTATAACATTCTTCTTTTGTTAAAATTGATTGATTTTGTCAAATACTTAATTATTGCAATACAATAAACTTCGGTAAATTAGCGGCGGCTTACCACACACTGGTTGAAAAATTGGAAAAGCTGACCAAACTTAGAAAGTGCATCAAAACAACTTTGGTTGGTCAGTTTACAAAGTAACCCAATGGATTATAGCAGTGGAAGTGTGTATAATTCAGTTCTGAAACTCAGATTATTTTATCTCATTGATWCCTATATTTCTATATACAATAATTTTGTAAAAAAAAGTATGGAAATAAAACTACCAATTAGTTTAACTTATGACAGAAGTTAATCATTATGTAGTATTCTGCATAATATAAACGTGCATAGTATCCAAAATAAATTTTTCTACAAATATGTGAAGAAGTCAGCTGCTTATAGTCAATATATGTTAATTAATAAGGTAGCCACACCACCCATCACCATCCTGTCAGGAACAATGGTCAGAAAATCAGAAAAACAAATATGAAGGTCTTATTGAAATTCCATAATTTTTAGTATATTTTCGTTTTTGATGTCACTGATTATGCTACTGAAATCAGAGTTTCAAGATTCAAAATGATGGACAAGTCACACAATATTTTGGAAACTCGGTATTTGAGAGCTTTTTAAATTGCTGGTTACAATCGACGACAGGCAGGGTGACCTATTTCATGAAGATATAAGAAGAATGGAAATACAAATATATTACGTAGTACAATGGGGTCCAGCCATGATGGGTGATTACTGTAGATTTTTAATGATTCTTTTGGAGAAATAGACTATATCGCATTTGCATTGTATCGTCGAGATCTATTTAATTTCATTTTAGGTATAGAAAATACATTTCTTATAGAAGCAAAAAAAAAGTACATGTTGATCATTGTTAGGCTAAGACCTGTTAAGTGAGCCCAATCCGTTGCAATGTTTTTGAGATATTTAAAAAAAAGTTGAATGGGGTGGCACAAAGCATTTTTCCGGGGGAGATCAAGTACAAGCCAATCATTGTTACATCAAGGCCTATACTACAAGCCATCAGCAAACCCGATCCATTGAGCCGCTTTTCAGCTGAGTGCCACAGCCACCAGACAGATGGTAGAAGTGTGGACAATATAAATAAGTGAAAAATGCGCTAAAAATAGAATTCGTGCAATTCAAATAAAAAAAATTCTGTCAGCCAGTGTGATCAGTCAAATGTACGGAAGCACCGGAGTAGCTTATATAATTGCTATCACATTGGCAGGTCTATTATACTGTGTAAGTCATTAGCAATGATGCATACTGCAACTGGATCTTTAAGCTTAGTTTGTAACAGAGAATGGAGGTTGCCATTTATGTCAGCTTTTCCAGATTTAAATAGGTGGACTAATTATCATGTTTTCGTAGCGATATTATTAAACCATATTTTATAATACTTTAATAAATTAAATGTGGTTTAGCTCAAAATCGGCCGATTTTTTGGCATTACAGCTTCTTTACTAGAAGTTTGATTTTGAGATAAATATTTAATTTATTTCAGAAGAAAATTTTGTTTGATGTTCTAGTACTCATCGTACAATAAAATTGCACAAGCATAAAATGGTAAATGGTATTAAATCTGTAGCTCACACTTGCTATGGTTAAAAATAATTTTATGTTGTTACATCAAGCAAATCTTCTAAAAAAATCACTTCTACAATAATAATTTCAACATGCCTGTATATGAGATGTGCGTTTAATGAAAATGAAAATATGTGACATCAACTTATTACCAAATGCAACTGTGGCTAAGATCCAAAATGGGATGAACATCATTAAAAAATGACAAGTGCTGTCAAGCATTAGAGACTTTCTTTCCTATTTCTTTTCTATATTTTAAGCTAACATCAACTCTGTATTTAAAATCTAAACCAATCATATACCTCAATTTAAAGGTATTGCCATGGTTACAGGGTTGATTTTAGCTAACATCAACTTTAACAAAGAGAAGAGACACCGGCCTAAAGAATGTAATGTTGAAACATATTGACCTCTGACTAAGCAACTAAATCTACACTACTATTTAGTAATTTTGGATTTATTTTGTAATATGACCGGTTGATTTTATGCTTCAATAAATTAAATGTGGTTTAACTCAAAATTGGCCAGTTTTTTGGCATTGCAGCTTCTTTACTTAGATGTTTAATAATACTGCTATGAAAACTTTATAATTGCAAGAACAAAAAGTTTGACCACTTTTAATGTAGAAGAGCTAGTGGCATGATTACTGCCATGTAAATCCATGAACAAAATGGATAACAAAATTAATTTTCCACAAGAAAATCGTAGGTGTGCATATTTTAAACTATTTTTAAGATATTGATAAATGTTGGTCAGGATAACATATTTTGTAAACTGTGGATGCCAATGAATCATTTTTTTAGTACTCACAGGCGACAAATATTATATCCACTATCTAATTCTTCGTAGGTCGAAATTTGATATTTTGCTTTTCATCAGTAATACAAGTGCAACACTGATTATATAAAGAATAGTACTAGAATGATATTTAGATTAATGTAATATCATATAAAGTTAAAACTTTCTGCCTAGCAATTAACATCCAAAAATAATGGGATAAGAGAGATGGGCTTAGTGTAAAAATTAATATGCCGCTGTTTTAAAAAATTAGGTTTCCACCTTTTAAAGTGTTTAACTTAAACTGTCAGTATTTAATAACTTTGTGCTCTCTTTTTTTCAATTTTGGGTTGAAACTTCAGAGTTTTTAGTGCTTAATTGAACATCGAAGATCCATATATTTTTCTTTTCTGAGATATAATTTCGTTTAAATGCTGCAAATATAAAATTCTTGTGATATAATGGTGCACAATTGATCACATATCCTGTTAATCAAATCAACCTAAAAATGTATTAATATACATAGGGTACTTTATTAAAAGTAGTTAAGTAGTTTCCAGAGAAAATGGAGCACCCTGTATATAATTATTTTGTATATGAAAGTTTTGTGGAAACCGTTTTCTGCAGCCAGTAGAAATTAATAGTATAATTCATCCAAATGAGGTTTTAATATTTCACAAAGTAAGGAAAAAAACAATGCACAACTTGATTACATGTGAGAGCGTCTGAGTGTTGACAGATGACTATAGTCGTCTTAAATTGATTTTTCTTAAAGGTACTCACTGCCAGTTGCAAGCTTATTATTATGTGAAGCGGATTCTGATAAATCACACTGCATTATCCAAACAGCTTAGACTGTTTAGGACTTTATTATATTGTTCATAGAATGGACTTTAAAAATAGAAATTGCTTAAACTGGTGGGTAAGCCTAGATTTGTCTTTACCTGCTTTATCTATTATGGCATTCAACTCTGTGTCTTCATCCCATAGACAGACTGGTCGAACATAATCCGTTATGTCAACTTTACTCGTAAGTTCCACTAGAGCAATGTCGTTACTGTATGTTTGTGGATTGTAGTCATCATGTACTATAATATTCCGTGCATATCTGTCCTGTATTCCAGGACTAGACCACTTTTTCAAGTAATATTTTCCTGCAAGAATCATTAGAACTGCTTCTAAACAAAACTCATATGTTTCCTTACCAAAATATACAATTAGATTATCAGGATCTAGTGGATTCGCAGACTTCCTTTTCGTTACACAGTGAGCCACAGTAATTATGTAGTTCCTGCTAATGAGAGAGGCACCACAAATGTAAGTTAAATCTATTCCTTTTGCATGATAAAGGGCAGCATGCCAGGGAAACTCCCCTTCTCTTGTTGCTTGACCATGTGTTATGAGTGGTGTAGGACGCATCTGAAAAATCACAATTTTTGTGATCTCGCAATGTGCAAGATTGACCATTCTTCACTCGAATTCACAACAATTACGTTAATATTTATTATACACAAGAATTTATTATTGACAAAGTATACTCCAAAGTCCAAAGTCCTAAACCTTGAATCCTTGCATAATTTATAAGGCTTTTTTTTAGGATAGGTAAACTAGTCTTTTAATAATTTTTTTATTTAATTGATTAATTGTTTTTTTACTTGTAGACTTTTTACGTGAGAGTAAATGAATAAGTTGATAATTAGCTGTCGTTATTTATTTAGAAACTAGAAAAATTCACAAATAATTATGTATTTAATTTTACTTTAAAAAAGATTAAGTAAAAACGATCATTGCTATTTTTTATGTTATCATGTTATCATGAGTACCCCATTTAGTACTCTCTTTATATGAAAATACAAGATTCCAGTTTGGGCACCCAGTAAGCAGATGACATGGTAGTGGATCTTCTAAATCTAATTATACTGTCTCAGGTGCAGAATAAATGTTTACCACTTTATTAATATTAAGCTATGAGATCTTAATATGATACTTGATGTGTAAACTTTAAGCCATTTAAAGTTGATCATTTTAAGGCCAAGACCGCCTATCCAACGAGCCCAGTCCTTGAGCGTCGCAGACATCAGACAGACGGACATAGTGCAGACTATAGCGCCTTTTTTTGGAAAACGTGCTACAAAGAATCAACCAAATATGTCATTCATATCGTTAGTTACGACTAAGAGTGCACACACAAAAATTTTGATTATTCCGACTGCGAAGGAATTTTAAGGGATTACAGCTTGAATATCTGCTTTATTGAAAAAATACATTAAAATTTGTATTTGGAAAGGAATTTTAAGTGTACATAATTCCTCATAAAGTGATTCCGGGCGCCTGGATAAAATGTTCTGTACATACGCCCGCCCTTGAAAAACCAGTTTTTTAACACACGAAAAACTCACTATCTAAATGTGAACAAATGTACAACATTTAATTAAACAACGCAATGTCATTTCTTATTCTGTTCTTCATATTCTTCTACTGGAAGTGCGCATATTTTTGATAATCCACATCGTACGACACCACGTGCAATTTTTATGGAGACTACACGTACGATATCATCGCTTCTAGGATGAAGTTCTATTACCCTTCCTACGAGCCATTCGAAAGGAGGAATGTTGTCTTCCTTGACCATGACCAATGTTCCTACTTGAATATTCGACTGGCCAGTTTTCCACTTTGAACTATATTGCAGCTCTCATATATAATGCGATGACCAGCGTCGCTAGAATTACCGATGGAGTCTTTGCAGGTGTTGGAAACGGTTCAAGCGCAACATATCCAGGTCGATCATTCACATCAGGGTCTGGTAATGCAGTAGATGGTCGACCGATTAGGAAATGAGAAGGGGTCAGTGCGGAAATGTCGTTTGGATCGGAAGAGAGTGGAATTAGGGGACGCGAATAAAATACTCGAATGTTAATAATTCTCTACCCATTATACTCTTAAAAAAGGTGCTTTACCGCCTTGACTCAGGCCAAAATTTGGGGAATGAGCTGGAATAAAACTTCAAGTTATTCCTTCTTTTGAAAAATAACCATTAATGAAAGTGTCAACTCCTTTAATAAACCTACGCATTTCACTAAGCTTATTAAACGCACCAACAAAATTTGTGCCATTGTCGCTAAAAACTACATGGTCCACCTCGTCTAGAAACAGAGCGCCTAAACATGGCAATGAACGCCTCCGAAGTCAATTCCGTAACCGGTTCTAAATGTGTAACCTTTGTGATAACACATACAAACACTGCTATGTAACATTTAGAAGTCTTACACCCGAGTCCTTTCCTATATCCTTCAACGTAAAGGGGCCCTTATAATCAACTCCGCATATGTCGAAAGGAGGAGGACTAACACGTTGGCGAGGTAACTCACCCATAATTGGGTAATTTTAATGTGGCTTATGCTTGAGACATGTAATGTATTCACGTGTTATCTTTTTTGCTAAATATCTGGCACCAACTGGCCAATAATTATTTCTAATGGAAGTTAAAAGAAGCTGTGAAACGGGATGGGGCAGCCTAATGTGTTCATATTTGAATAAAAGCACTGTAAACCAATTTTTTGCAGATATCAAAATCGGATGTTTTTTATTATAAGGAAAACTAGTCTTCTGCAAACGACCACCTACTCTTAATACCCCGTCGATCATCATCTACAAAAGAAGATAAGCTTAACAAATAACATTTTTTAGTAGTTAAAGACCCTTTTTCTTCATTCACAAAATGTTTATTTTGCGACATTTTGATCAAGCATAACCTTGAAGCATATAAATCATTTGCGGTAAAATAGCCAATAATTCTCTGTCATTAGCCGAGCAGCGACTATTATGTTTAAAGGGCAAAATATATGCAATAACGCGTATTAAACGATTAAAAGATGAAAACTTATCGAATGGAAATGAATAATCACCTTCAATCTTTTGACAAGAGGAGTTACAATGCACCTTAATTTCTGCTACTTCTACAGAAAACCAATCGCAATTGTGCTGTAAAGGATATAAATCATTTTCATCAAGCAAATAAGATGAACCATGCCACCAACATTTGCTTTTCAAAAGAATACTAAGGCTAGCAACCACGAGAAATCAGATCAGCAGGGTTTTTCTCTGACCTAACATGCCTCCAGCAATCAGGCTTGGTGAGCCTTTGTATTTCGGCAACGCTATTTGCAACAAAGGTTATTTGCAACCGATTCGATGAAGAATTTATCCAAGCAAGAACAATCATCGAATCAGACCTTCGACCACAAATATATTCCATGAAATTGGAATGTGAGTGTTTCGATAACCTTTCGAAGGAGTCGCGCGAGCAGAAAAGCTCCACACAATTCAAGCCTTGGAAGAGTGATATATGCAAGCTCCGTATGCTCTTGAGATGCATATGAGAATCCATGCAACTCAGTCCTATAATAAACTTTAAACAAGGCTTGGCGAAATATGCTAAGTTTGTTTAGATTCTCATAGTCGCGTCTAAATTCAATCTATTCATCTAGTTTCACAAGAAAGTGTTTCGTCCCATCCAAGATTCAAAGCCCACAATCTCTGCATCATAATTTTCGCAACTATTATGGCTAGACTTACCAAACCTAAGGGGTCAAATAAATGCGACATTTCTGGAAGTAGCCTTCGCTTTGTGAAAATGCCTTGTGAACTACATGCGCTGATCCTAAACGTTAATTTGTCAGCAATAGCAATTCTAGAGTTTTTGTATTCTCCTGAGAGCCTAATTGCAGATTTTCAGACTGCTCGGAGGAATCTAATATCCCCCGAAGAAAGCAAGATTCCTTGGAACACCATTTCCTCAATTCGAAAGAGCCACTCTTTAAAAGTTCATTAACCTCCTTGCAAGTGTCAATTGCCTCATGGTTAGTGTTCAAACCTGTTAACATGTCATCCACGTAGAAACATGTAGCAATTATCTGGGAAGCGTTAGGGTAAGTATTCTTAAATAGATTCGCCAATTCAATTAAACATCTTATAGCAAGAAAACTAGCAGACGTAGTCCCGTACGTTACGGTATTTAACCAGTATGTTAAAATATTGGAGTCAGGATTTGCATGGACGCCATAATATTAAAGGATTCGATCTGATTCACTGACCAGCTCCTGACGATACAACAATATTATCCTAAATCGTAAAAGTATGGACAACAAATCACTTTGAATTGTCGGTTCTACCGTTTTCAGAACAAGATACACTACTAGATGGAAGCGCTGAACCATCTTCTTTTTGCACACCATGGTGCGGAAGATAATGACGAAGTTCGAATTTATCGACATTTTCTAACAGACATATGGCCTAGTGGTAAATACTTGTTCATGAATTCATGATACCTATACGATACATATTCGCATTTATCTTTCTCTTTAAAGAGTTGAACCTTTTTAAAGCCCTTGACCAAGAAGGTGGGGAGACGATTTTAATGGCAAGAAAACGATAAATTGACCATTATTATTACTTATTCGAATTTGCCCTATGCAGAGTAGATTTCAAAACAAACTTGCACCTATGAGAATATCAATCTCAAATGGTTTATAAAAGTTTGGCGCTGCCAACTTAATACATGCTTAGGAATTTGAAGAGAGAATGAAACATCAAATCGTTTGCTAGGCAAGTCCTCATTAATTTTATCAATGACAAAACAAGATACTTTGCTTGAAAATGAGGTACATTTTGACCTAAGGATTATATCGCAAGGAAAATTCAAATTTGTTCGAGATTGCCGAATCCCAGAGTCTAATAAAACCCTACACCCAATAAACTTATTAGTATTGACAGCCACCTCCATAATAGCTGTGGAAAGCGAGACTTCGCCACCATGTTCGCTAAAATTACGCGTAGAAGACTCAATCGACTAAATGTTGTACTCAGAAGCTGGTGCCTCTGTCTTAAAATGCATCAGGGTGTTGTGCCTTCCTTTACAATGTTTGCAAACCTTAAAGCAATGATGCTTATCATTTCGGGGTCTAAAACGAGCAATGCATAAATTTAAATCTTTTACCTTCTTTAGTCTTTCGCTTTATGTCAAATCAAAAAACCCCTTGCAGTTAAAATTGTATGACCTTCACCACAGTTAGGTATAGCATTTTAATTCTGAAACTAGGAAACTATGTTTCGCATTCTTTGTTGCATTAGGTTTTAATTTTAACTCGTTATGATTACTTTCAAAGGCCTTTAAAACATAAGCTTTGCCAGCCAAAAATTCTTGAGATTCATCAAAAGTAGGTAAAATATCTTTTGTTTTACATTCCTCCCACTCTCGTCAAGTGGTGGGATCTAAATGCTCTCGCATGAACTGAATTAGTAAGCAATCCCAATCCTTGCTGGATTGGTCATGAGACTAAAGCTCGCAAATTTTTAACCGCTCCATCGATGAGGTTTCGAAGTTTATACTACAGTGGTTTTATCGCAAATAACATGGTCATATATTAATAATTTCTTGTTATCGTACCTTTCATAAATGGCACTCCATGCAATAATATATTTTATTTTGCTGAAAGATACAATAAACGAATGATTTTAGATGCGACTCCGGGCAATGATACTCGTAGGTAGTGAAATTTCTCAATATCACTGATAGTTCTGTTATCATTTATAAACGAACCACACATGTCTAAACTCCAGCCATTGAGACATTTAACTACTAAATTTAGGAAGATTTCTCACGGGAAGCTTGATACTTCCATTACCAGCGACATTGCGCTGCGCTATTATAGTATTTACATGATCACATGATTTCGTGCTTCCTGAACTCTCTTTCGAATTTTAAAAACCTGCAACAAGTTGTGCGTTGGCATTACCAATTTCAGTGTAAAATGTATTTTGAAAATCCCCTTTCTTGATTATCTGTTTCAACATCATTTTCAATTTCACGATTACAAATTGTAATTGCTCGAATTCATTTAACAAATATTTAACCGCGTCTAAACAGCATTGCAATTGATGAGGTTCAATGTCATTATAGGGACACATTCTTCCCTTCCTGCAATATTATATTTTACGCTACTCACGAACTTGATACCTTGTCAATCTGGCCTTAATAATTCTGGAGTACTTAGTTGGTATCGCAGAAATGATGTTCTCTGCTGGTGTCGGCGGTAAATAACTTACTTCGTGGCCTCGGCCAGCATCTCGTTGTGACTAGCAGATAGACAATCGCAAATTCCAAATGACTTCAAACTTCTTTTTCATAGCAGCATCCAACTCGTAAGGACTAATGMGAGGGAATGCTTTATTGAAAAAATACATTAATATTTCAGTAGACGGCCGTTATTTCAAAAAAMCTATAGTGTAAGATAGTGTTATTTTTGTACCAGTTTTTGGATACCAAGTATAATGCGGGACACCCTGTATAGATAGATATCGGACAATGTATTCCAGTCTGCAATAATTCAGGCGGTTTAAAGTAATTTTGAAGACATTCGTGGGATGGAATGACTGCTGCAGGACGACGCTCCTCCGCATTACTTCAGATGAGTTGGTACATATTTTAACAATAATACATATAAGCAGGGAGCAGAATGATGGGCTCTTTGTTTTGCTAAATCTGTTCGTTCATCAGATTTGAAACCACTCATTTTTTACTTCAACTGGAAAGTCTTCAGGAACCAGGAGAAGTTTATAAAAAGAATGGATTTCTATCAACTGGGATAAAATTCCATAGTGCACGATGCAGGCGATCTTTCACACACTCCATTATTGTCAAGCGTTCCAAGGTTGAAATTTTGTTGTACCCTGGGGCAGTGCATGTATTCATTACGATAGGTAAGCGCGTTATCGATTGAGGAGTATGCATTGCTGTTAATGTTAAGTAACCGGCCCGGAGAGCGTTCATAAAAAAACGGGTCAAGTAAACCAATGATAACTTTTGTCGTGGAGAACTTGAGTCGCGGTGTTGGCTAAGCTGATGCAATACACTGAATTGCCGGGACTGTAACTTGTTTCAGTTATCAAACGAATTTCGTTTGCAATTTACTCGTACGTTGTGGTTATCCATCCATCTGCGATTTGTAAACATTTTCGCAGAATATTATTCACAGCAGGTATCAATAATTGTATTATTTTTATCAGTGCAATAAGCGAAGTTACGACGAGTACATCAAATAGGAAACGCGTCAAACGCAAATGTGCTTCAAGTTATATAGGTATGAACTAATTTACACGAGAAGGACAAGCGCTACGTTCGAGTTGGAAAGATAACACCGTAGTTAGCTTGGCCAGCTTTTTTTACGAACGCCCGTTACAGTTGGTGACATTCTGATAATGTGTGACGACACAATGTAAATCACGTCGGGTGAAAGTGTGAGACTATCAGATCTACTAAATCTACAAATCAGTGTATTTATGAGTGAAAATTGATAATCAAAATCGATGCATACATCAGTGGAAACTTATAAAGATAACAAAATTCTTCCATCTGCATTATAAAATACTGCTCGAAACTCTGTTTAACGTTTACTTCTGAATTCGTTGTAACATCATTCATATATTCATAGATTTTCAGCATCTCAGCTTCTAAAGACACGTTCTTGCGGTATTAAATTAATTATAGTTGTAATAAACTAGTAATTGTTGACTAATAGAGATGTTTATGTTTTGATGTTGTAACGATTAAATAACCATATTGTAGATGTAGATCCGTATATTAATTCTTCTACTTAATAAAGATCTCATCATCGTTGGCTCATTTGATTGTTAGATAATTCACAATTTACGCAATGAAAGCAACTAGTTGCAGTGATTTTAAAAACATCAGGTCGGTGTTCCTTTTCTATTTTAAGCTAAAATTAAGTCTCTTTTAAAAATCTAAACCAATTGTACCCCAATTTAAGGTGTTTTATAGCGAACATCAACTTTAATAACCCATCTATCATCTCTCTCTAGTTATAGAGTTGTGTTGTTTTTTATAGAATTTTAGCATTTAATACATTCCAGAATTGCTTTTAGTGTAACATAAATTATTTAGGTAGAAAAAAATATAAAATTTCTCCTGTTATCTATTATGTGTAATTATTATTAGACGCGCGTTGAAGATATTGGGATCGTCAACGAATTAGCTTACGTATGGTGGCAGTTTATCGAACTAAGGTAATATTTGCAATATGATTTCGCTATTATTATACTTTGTCTGCACGGAGTTTAAAATATGTATACAGAAGGCATTGTACAGAACAGTATGGCCGTACATTCACGGGAACAGATTGTACTGAAGATGAAATATTAATTAATAACTTTCTTTCCTAAACAGTCCTTATATAAAATCGTTTGAATTCAATCGTAAGTGGCTGTTACGGCCGTGTTCCACAAGATTTTCTTAGTTTTCAGGTAGGAAAAGCGTTTACGACGGCTTGGATGTTTTTTTTTATAACGTTTGCTAACGAAATGTTCTAAAGATGCTCTTTGTGACAGTGGCGAAACTCAGACGTCCACGCTTTCAAACATGTAGTTACTACCAGGAAGCCAAAAAATCTGTTGATTTTAATTATTACTTGAAGCACATTTATTGTGGGGCAATATCGTAATAGGTATATGTATATTAAAATAAGTATTATAGTTTTTACCTTGCCCGTTCACCCGTGATCCTTTCTTCAGCATTATAGTTAATGTTTAGGAATGCATAATGTTCGTAGTACCGCAATATTTGTGATATTCTAAAGGCTTTTTTATGTGAACTTTATGAAAGTTGATAAAATCAGATAAATTAGTTTTTTTTTAGAAAAACTATTGGTTACAGTAACGTCATACAGATTACGTGAGAAATTTTTTTTAGAAATCATATTTTGAACTCCGTAAATGAACAAGTGATCATCTGCAGTTTTATTGACCCTTATGTTTGAACGTATTTTAATTTATCAAAAAGGAAACTACCTATTGCAGATATAACACTTATTAATCAAAGATGAGTTATAAAATTATCAAACAAAGGTGACACACTATTAACATACCACGACTGTACCACAAGCCAAGTTATCATTTACACCGCCAAACCTGGGATGTTTAGCTGCTCTCAAATCGCCTTGAAAAAATTCATCCTCGTCGTCTGGCTTGGTTACATCTGAATTAAATCTTGTTCCTATATTAGTGCTAAAAGAGAGGTCTCGAAAATGAAACACAAATTTTAATTAGATACGCGTATACTTACAAATATATTCTAGTGCTCGGTTGCGTTGTGCTAAGTCGGGCACTAGTTCGAAGAATTCCAGCGGTGGTAGGTTCTGGTGTCGTTGACACAACTTCTGGACAAATTGTTTTAGCATTTAGTCTGATCCCAACCAGCTGTGGCACTGGCTCATTTACATCGTATTTGATATAAAATCTAAGACGTAATGGAGAGTCTGGCTTTAAGGTTAAATTTTTGTTTGTTATCAGATATTCCTTGCCATCCCGAGTCACATCCCCAAACCAGTTCTGCAAATGCGGTATCAATAAATACATACAAAAGTCAAAAATATATTTAATGTACTGTTTGGTCTAACATTCAATGAGGGATTGGCTCTACCAGCTTCATGGCAGTCTTATCTTGTATAAAATTTCTTGCACTAACGCTGGTAATTTTTTCATCAAAGTACTGAAGGAATGATTCCCGAATTTTTGGTGCTATTCTTAGGTAGCTATAAGGTTCAGCAGGATTTCAGAATATGGGGTATATAGAGGGAGCGTGCTGAATCGTAGTAAAGATTGGTGGTGGAAATGATACGTTCGAATCGGTCCGTACTTTACTAAATTTCAGAACACGATCGCTCTGCAACGTGTTAATAAATGGCAATGCGCAAGAGGGATCCATCCAAAAAGACCGAGATCTCGTGGTGTGCTATGCAAGTAAATTATCAGCGATATTTTTTTCTTTTATAGACAAGGGTTCTTTCTTTCCTTCTTTCTAATTCTTTAACTTCAATGTTTTGGAATAATGAATGCCGAAAATAGTTGCCTTCTGTAAGTTGTGATTTCATGTTCATGTTCTTCTTTGCTTCCACAGGACAGCAATTTTCAACGATATTCTGCGAAAGCCCATTACTGAAAGAATGACTGCTTGACAGAGACTGAAATCCAGTATAGTGTGCAGTACAGCATGCCTGGAGTGAGCGATAATAATAGTCAAATCGCTCGGATGATGATGATCTGAGTTGGATTACCCAGGAAGTTTGAAAAAATTGCTTGACTAAGAAATATCTATTATTTTTCGTCGTATACATGCCTTGTAAGTATACTTAATTATAATTGCACACAGTATATAGTTTATGGTCTTTAATTTCAGTGTCCCTATTTAATATATCGGTCACCTTATTTAAATAAAGTGCACGATATTATTCTCAGCAAAGAATAGAAATATATACCCAGACTATTTTTGTAGGTGATCAATTGCTTCATTGGAACGGGGTCGTACTAGATACTTTTCTAGGTAAATTTAAATGTAGTTAAAATATCTGCATTGGTTGGAACACTAAAACTTGCTCGATTTTTAATTCGATGTTCGGTATTTCAAAAGCAAGAGTTGCGCACCAGTTTTTTAGTCTTAATTGGTATAAGTATTTCTATCAACTTTAAAGTCCTGCTACAATAAGTGGATTTTTTATATACCTAGTACTATCACAAATACTGTTTACTGTTTTTCAAATAAAAGATGTGATATGTGGTATAGTGGACGGCTAAGTTGAATGAGGTACCCTACTGTTCTTTTGTTTTGGATTTGACAACTCTTAATACCTTCAAATATGTAATCTGATTCTTGCTACCCGATTTAAAAACCGCTGCAAATTGAATCAATACTTCCACATCTAATTGTCAAAATGACACTTACGTTTTTATTTCTTATACTATACGATTAGTAATCAGGTTTTGAGCATTTTTTCTCTTTACACATTTTTTCTAAGACAAACAGTTGTTTGCGTTTTCGACCATTTTAAAACGAATGAGCAAATAAAAAATTTTGAAATTTTTTTTCGCGATACAATACTCATCCGTTGGATGTGGAAGTAAAAATTAATCGTATGTTTGTTATTACAGTATTAAGCACTATTCAGTAAGCTAAGCTTTGAAAAATCGATTGCAAAATTTGATGAAAGTGGATAGTACCTATTGACTATGTACATCAATTCGTCATTGTGTGTAAGAGCTGTATATTTTAGAACATTCGTAAATATATTTAAATATTATGAAATTCTACAAGCAAGAACTGGTTTGCTGTACTATTATGTCGTCAACAATTCACTAGTTGGGTTTTTAAAAGAATGTGACCTGTTCAAAAAGATATTCTTAATCGATGAGGATTAACTAAAAAATAATATTCATTCCAAACAAGTCACCGTATATTCTATACCAATTTAAATAATAAATTCGAAATAGTCTATAAATATGTGAGAAACGGGTCATTTATTAAACATAATTTTTCATATTCAATTAAGTGGGGGGGGGGGTCTGATAAAATACACGATACCAGATTTTAGTTTGAGATAATGTTATTAAAAGTAATAACAATTAAGAAACAGTTTAAATTTAAATACTTTAAAAGCATTTTCTTGTTCGTTTTTATGTCAACATGGGAAAATTTCCCAATTATATTCAGCAATCAACTACGGAGTGATTAAATAGTGAATAAAGCTTGTTGTACCAGACAGAGGTTGTACTTAGTAGTCAACTTCTTTTGCTTTACTTCTATGCAGAAATTTTAGCAAAAATATTTCTAAAGCTTGATTCACGGTCCAATGCCGCAGTATGTTAGAATCGTCCTAAAAAACTATAATTTTGTCGAATATCGCCTACCACCGTCAGTGGTTGAACTCCGCAGTTTTATTCCTTGTATATTTTTTTATTTATAAAAATAGTAATCAAGACTTTACAACCTTTGTTATTTGTATGCATGTTGAAAATGTAAAAAAATGTTTAATCCCTCCCATGGAACAAAATAAGCCGTTGAATTTCACGCAAATAAATCTGTTTCCAMTTTATTATCGACGATGAATTTTGACAATTCCTTAAATACACATTCCCATGACGAGATTAGATTTCAACTTTCATTGAGCAGATAGAAAGTATTGAACCAAGCGCGTAAAATAAATGCTGTATAAATATAATCTTTTATTTTCAAGATTTTTAGTTAATGGAAATCAAAAGGAGGATAAATTAAACGAAGTAAAAACAAAATATAAAAATGTAAGCACTAAAATTATCATATATCGTTTCTTCAACGAATTTCGTTTATAAGTGAATACATCTGCAGGGTTCAAAAGCGAAAGAATCTTCGTCTGCTGTTACCTGCTACCTTTGTTTTTACTAATGAATAGTTAGGATTCTTGTTTATCCTTGAAATTCGTACACATTATTTGTGATTGTACTAGCTACTAATAGATATGGGATGCCGCAGAAAGATCTATTGTAAATTAATGTACTTTTCCTTTTTCGTCTGTTGGAATTTCCCAGCTATAAATAATAAATAACATTCTCTCAATCTGATGGTATATTGACGCTTTTAAGATGACTGAATAAATATGTTGCTAGTATTGGATTATGGCTTCTGCATTGGCGATTCCAACGTCATATTTCAATAAAAAGGATGGTATAGCGGTTGGTTATAATGCATTGCTTTTTAGAACACCTCACCTGAAGAAGGTTTAGGTTAAAAGTTGGAGAACATCGCAAGTTCTATACATAAAATTTTAGTGAAATGTGAAATACGTTATTTGGTTTTCAGTTTCTAAGAAAAGTTCTATTTAAAATTTCTCTCGTTATAAAATTCCTGTAGGAAAATACCATTATTTTTAGACAACGAAGGTCATTTACCCCTAGTTGTTCTGATGCCCTGTCGAGTAACAACTTCAGCCAAATTCCTTTCAATTCGGCATCGCTAGAGAGTGTCATAGAACCGTACCACCTATCACTCTCACTGTTACCATTTTCGTAATGGAATATGCTTGGACACGGCGATGATAATGTTTGCTGGCCTTTTGCTGTCGATAACATCCACACTGCTAAGCAAATTGTTGCTAATCTGGGTATTGCCATCGTCTTAAAGAAAAATAAAGTTAGTGAATGAGAAGTTAATGCTTGATTCATTCATGAAAGCATCTGTATCGAATTTCACTCTCATAAAAATGAACAACTTGTAACATATGAATTCAACTTTCGCTAACAGCTTGAAGAATACAAATGTAATTATAAAAGAATATTTTATTCTACATTCATTCCTGATAGCTTTATTCTCGTTTACATTGATAGTTATTAATTTGATGTAACGTTTTATGCTTTTTATACGTAATCCAGTATTTAATAATAAACTTAAATAAATTTTAATATAGCAATAGGACGCCATTGCTCTGGTATTCTTCTGTAGGTTCCTTATTATTTGTTGTAGAGAAAATTACAAAAACAAACTGTATCTTATTTGTAAAACTCTACCATCTAAAAGTATTTTCATTTCTACAGGGTGTACAATTTTTGCTGCACAGCACGCTACTCCTTTATTTTAAAAGGAATACACGGTGTGTTATTGCATTTTGGATCTTCCTGTTGAAAATGAGGGCCCCCTTGTTAAGCATGTTACCTACAGTGTACAATTTCAGGGTCATTTCACGTTTCTTTTGAAAACGACGTTTGTAGCATGCCTAAAAATGTCTAATATCTCGAACTTAAAATAGAGAGCTATATTCGTTTTTGCCATTCGATACAGCATAAAAAATAGATATCTTTTAGCTTCCCTTGAAGTATATAAAGAAAAGACAAACTATTCTTTGACAGTCACAAGAAATAAGTTGTACAAACTGACTTAGTTGCAATCAACTCTGAACCAAAACAAATTTTACACTACAATAACAAAGCAAATACAAAAGAGTGCCAGAGCAACGTTGGATCTTGTACATATGTGAGAAAGCACTGAATTAGAAGCCTTGACCAAGAAGTGAACTGTTATTGCTCTTTTTTTCTGTGATCAAGTTTGCTTGGGATTATGTTATCCGCACAAATATGTCACCTAATTCATGTATACTTATGGGTGAAAAAATACAATGAAAAATATGATATGAAAAATAATTCTTCTACATGTCAAATATTAAATTCGGTATTGCCGAATTTTCAAAAATAGTTTGAAAAGTTATTACCTTGTTAAACAAATTTAAGGGTAAGCCTCTTGGCAAGTTTTTACATACACAAATCGCTATACTCACAGCAAAAGATAGTAAAAACTTCCAATCACTGCAGAAAAAGATCGGATACTGATGCTACCGCGGACTTCGAACTCACTTGTCAAGTCCCGTGCCATCTGCAGACATCAACAATGCCCATTTCAAACCGTCTAGGTGCCACTTCAAAATGAAATAAGAAAAACTAGTTTTGAATAGCCTGTACCTACAAATACCTGTGCGATATAATTGCTTTAATATGTCTTCAAGGTCGTATTGTAAAAGCTATTTACATTTTCTTTGTACACGAAGAGTCCGGCATAGTAGTCCAAGAATGGTCTGCGGCATCGAAACATGCCAATACATACCAGAGGTTCAAAGAGGTTCTTGGAAGCTTTTTTTACTCCCGTCGTCAACAATGATAGCATTCTTCAGGTGTTTTTTGTGCTTTACTTATATATGAAGGACTCCTTCCGCCAAAAATGTGGGTAGCTTCTCTTTGTTTTTACTACTGTACTTACCTGGCTGTAATGATCAGAGTTTAGCAAAAACGCACTCTTAGAAAAAACCCACAAAATTATCGTTTTGTTCTTAACGTGAAAGAAGTTTTTTTAGGTTGATGTTTAAATATTTAAAAGGAAGATATGACAAGAGGATTACGACATTACTACAGTTGATTGATGTGTTCCAAGTACTTCTCCTCCAGCTTATTGTCGTTCATACCTTATAATTTGTTATTTATTAATTTGTTTTGATATAGTAGTGCATGGGTTTTTTAGTCAACTGTGAAACAGGATTGCTTCGTTCATTCGCCGAGATTTTCAATTCAATCAAATATTTCTACTGAATTATTTAAATATATCAAGAAACCTTCTGTTTTTTAAGGTGAAACAAAATAATTACAAAAATACCAACAGAACTGTGTGCGACATTGTATTAATAAATAATTGAGGAAAATCAAACATCGTTTGAGAAAGTCTTAGTTTATAACATAAATGCTGTGCTACAAAACTTAATTCAGAACTAGAATCGAGAAGTATTTATACGATAAACGGGACATTTACGTTTTCATCTGCAACGAAAATAAAAGGTAAATTTTATATATATATATATATATATATATATATATATATATATATTAAGAAATTGCACGGTTGCTATTCTAAATGGATAGCTGCTCCTGTGTGGAAGTATTTGGTGTTAAGTGCTTCCTCGAAGTATGACTATTAAATTAAGTAACCTATAATGACGATAATTATTTGCATATTTTGCAAGCGACGTATATACAAGTCTTCGTAGAATGTCTCAAAATCTGGCAGTTAGTTAATGCATATCTACATAAAATAAATTGGCCTATTATAACGATTTAAATCTGAAAAGCATTTACAATGATATATATAGTGTGATCCTCGTGACAAACAAGATATTGAAGAGAAGTGTGAATTGATCTTATAATACCCCTTTATTAAGTTAACAAGGATCAACCATTTGCGCGGTTTTTGTTCTTAAGCGGTCAATATATGCCATAATTGCTGATTTGCGACTGATAGCTCTATAACTTTGTCATTTGGCTGTTTTACAAAAACGCTAATATATAAAGATGGTTTGATGGACTTAAAAACAGAGGAAATAGGTAAATATAATAAAACGTGTTATTAATGATTGATTTAGACAACAGCCTTTGTATATAAGCAAAACCAGTTCTATGCCGTGTTGTCTACACTAGACCTAAACTGCACTGATGAGCTGTAATGACAGCGAAATAGTACTATCTGCAGTTGGTAGTAGTGTAGACAGCACAGCATAGACATGCATTTTAACAGTAATAACTGTTGGAATTTGTTTTAAAAAAACCCTGGTGGCTGTATCTATCTTTGATACACCCGCAAGTGTACGTGATGGTAGAGTAGGTAGTTAACTTTGAGTCAGAACGAATATGATATAGTATAGATTATTCCAACGCTCAATGGGCATTCGACAATGTAGTCCTCTGTTACTGGGCTTTTGGACAGACAGGAATTGGACAGGCTATTGGACAGACAGGAATGTAGGTATCTGTATTTTCCGTCCATAGTAACATATGTCGTAGTGCGTTAAGTCACCGCTAGATGGCTCGTCATACTAATCAGATGATATGGTATGTACATTTAATTTTATCAAAACAGCAAATAGGTAAGTATTCCTGCAAAACCTTACTGACAGATAATAGATCTAGCGATATCATCTAAGCCTTTCAAAACTAAAGGTTAATTAGTACAGTATTAAATCTATTCCAAACGTGTGTAATATTGTGGTGTATGCTAAGACGAAGAACTTAAATAGCATGCGAGATTTTATGTATAGGCAGCAACAAATACTTATTACAGTCCTATGGCTTGGATTTAATTTTTTCACAAAACCTGATTCATAGCAAACCCTCTACACATCACTCGCTTTTTTAATATCCTTATTAGCATATGTCTTTATCTTCCATTCTTCGAATATGTCCCAATACTCTCAGTCTACTCTTCTCGATCGCAACCCCAATACTGGATTTGCCGAAGACCTCTTTCACTTCTTTGTTAGTAGCAGGACTTCGTTTTGTTTATTTGTAACATCATTCTCTCTACTTCTTGACACATTTGTTGTATTATTTGGTTTATGCCTTCCACCGTTCTTGAAAACATGGCAATACCGTCTGCGAAAACAAACATATGATATGAGTTATCTAATACATTATATTATTTTAAGTTTATTAGTGATAGTGGGTCACACTGCGAACTCGTGATTTTCAATTTTATCCTATGCAATGTTCCTCAGGATCTTCGCCATTAATATTTTGTTCTGAAAACTATAATTTTCCTCAGTGCCTGTGTAATCTCTCGTCTTTTAACTGCCATAAACTTATTTTAAGCGAATATAGAGTGTCTTTTCAATTACGTTTTTCCTAAATCCGTTTTAGCACAAAAATCTGATCCACCACCGACTTACGCGTCCGCTTTTCTTCTTCTCTGTCGCATTTTGAACTCTTATATTTATTAAGCCAGCAAATGCCTAGATTGTGATATTCAACATAGATATTGGACCATAATTCACCAACCTGAGTGCACATGGCGAGCTGTTCTTTCTGTTCCAAACATTTCACATGAGGACATGAGCTCATAAATCCTGATTAGTATTTTCCCCTCAGTATGTATACCTAAAACGCTGAAGTGCAACTGAGTTCGAGCCAAAGCATATATCCTTTATAACTTTAACAAATTCTGCTCATGTCTTCTTTCTTTATTTTATGATCTTATTATAAATCTGTGCCAGTAAAAATATCCCTGAAGCAGGTTCATGGCAGCTCCACAACTTCTTTGTCTAAACATAGTTCAACAGTTTTTTTCTCAACCCTACCGTCTTTCTGTACACCCTATTTCCTCTTTTATATTTTTGAAGGATTGTTTGAAGTCTTTGTGGTAATTATTTTATTTATTTTCCTTTATTTCTTCTACCTTTCTCTCTCCCATTGCTCTTTTCTTTTTATTTACTCGTACAAATAGTGAAATAGAATGAGCTATGTTTCTTGTATTTACATATCTTTTCGATTCTAGTATATATTCTGTTTCTGAACAAAAATAATCTAGTACTCTGTTACTTTTCATCTTTTCATCATCAGACCATCGTCTTTCATTGTTAATTTTGTCATTTTCAAAATTTTTGTTGTTTATCAACTTCCTTAAAAGCTTCCTTTGGAAGTTGCCATTCTTCCTCCATAGAATCTTGTTTTGGTTGTTTGCCATTCCCTTTATACATTGTTGTCTTTCTTTTGCTAATTTCTGGTTTATTATTTCTCGCTGATATCTTTTTTTTACATAGTTCTTCTTCTATCGGGGGTATTTATCGATAAATCTTCCACAGATGTCATTGATATTTTGTAATTAAAACAATGAGTATTGTTCGACGTAGTCTTATTGATTATATGTTGTTGGTGTTAAAATAGTTATAATTAATCAATATTTGTATGGAACAGTTTCATTATTTGATCGTTCACACAAATAAAAAAAACTTATGCTAGGTATAATTTATTTCTCACTTATTTCTAAACCTGCATTACTATACCCTAATTGAGCGTCACTTTTATCACTATTGTTCTTGTTATTATTGCTACAGTTAATGTTGTTGTTGTTATGAGAATCGGCAGCCATTATAGCACCTATTGTACTAATATGTGTTACAACAGGGACGTCCAGTTCTGGCAACATCCTCTTGTACAATTTTCTTGCTATATAGCCCAGCATTACCATCTCGGCTAACATCAAGCAGTTGTATATAACTGAAAATGAAAATGGTACAATAGCCATAATGCAGAGAATAAAGCACATTCTTGAACTTACGATTTCCGTAGACGATTGGAGTTATTGGAGGCTTGCAGGGTAACATATCGGTCCAAACTATCACACGAGCACCCAAACCTTGCAGTTTCGCAAACAAAAGCACAAGCTGCAGGACCAGGAACTTGGCCACCATGAGATAGTCCTTGAGGACGATCTTCAGCAGGTTTATGGTCATTGCCATACCCCATACTCCAAATAAAATTGATATTATGATGAGAGGTTGTAGGTACATATAGTTCACTTGATACAGGCTCTGAAAGAAAGTGAATTTATTATCTGGGTTGAGCAATACATCGATTTTATAATCGCTACAAGGTACATTGAACTATTTCTAAATAGAATTTTAGGGTAGCTACATAAAACAAAATTCATTCTAGCAAGATTTTATTATGATGATATGTAATTACTTGCCAGATCGATTTCAACGATTAATTAGTAGAACTTGATATGAAGCATGTACTGAGAATAATAGCTTATCTTAACAGGCACATGTCGATTAATATACCTCTTGAACAATTAGACCCCAGCCGCGTTCAGCATATAAACAGCCATGTTACATGATTGTTTGAAAAAGTATTAATGTTGGTAATAAAAATACAAGCTTTTGTTACTCGATACCGAAAGAAACAGAAAAGGTTAAATAGAAAACCTGTTTAAATAAACAGCATTTTCTTGTCGGAGGGCATGACATGAAATTAAATAAACGAGTTCCTGTCTCGTAATCCTGCGTTCAAGGAAACCAAATCAAAGACAACTATAATATATATTATAATTTAAATATATTTGTACATTTGTACTACACATGAAATTAATCCATTGAAGTAGGTTTAATACCTATAATAAATTTAAAGAACAGCTCACATTCGTTCATATAGCCTACTTGTTTTCAGTTTAGAAATCAAAAGCAATGAACAAGTTCATATTCTATAAAGTATCGAAGATGTTGCACAACGTTGAATAAATTAGTTATAACGTTTCGTTTCTGATAAAGTTATATATTTATACTACAATCAAGCTGCTCTTGCTTTTTCTTAGAGCTATATGTTGGGTATGCGAAAACGGAAGACATGTGGGTCTTCTAAGTTGAGTACTGAATACAATGTGAAGATGAAGCAATATTTGTGAATTCTATATGTTAGAAATAGTCAACTTTAACATGCAACTGTTTTATTTAAGCTAAAAGATAATGTAAGTGAACATTTAAGCAGGTTGCCATCTGTCAGTAACAAATTGAGATGACTACAATGAATTAATGAAAACTATTTCCTAAAGGACGAGCTCTAATGAAGCGATAGTGTATTATCTGCAACTGGTTGCGATGCAGACAGCATAGCATACACATTCATTTTATTTAGAGGTGATTCATTTATTAATGTTTTCTAATATTAAGCAATATTCTAGTATTGGCGTATTATTATAATAATAATTTACACAATGGTGTTCTAGAAGCTTATGAATTCATTGCAGAAACAAATCTTTAAATCAGTCCGGGTAGTGCGAACTGGCGATTTTCTAGGCCAGATCTCCTATTATTATATTTGTAATACTACCGAACAGTTAATACAAATCCCCATTACATTTACAAAACATAGTCATAAATGTAATAGTCAAATACACTATGGATGATGGACGTAGCTGACAGACACAACCGATATTATCCGATATTACCAGCCTTCAAAAATAAGAATCAAGTAACAAATAAAATTTTAAAAACATATATGTGGTTGTTAGATATACGATAACCAAAAATGAAGTATCGCGTGTGAGAAAAGCAAAAGAGAACTTACAGAATTTAAGAGCAATCCAAAGAAATTCTGGAATGTAACTATACCTTTGAAAACAAACAAAAAGTGACTGCTAGACTTTTCAACGAAAAACGTGACAGCGAACGTCCTATCCGAAATAATATGCCGTTGAAGTGGTGATCATATTTTGAAGGATAAAAGGAAATCTGTGACAAAAATTGCTCAGGAGTCCGGTGTTTTCATCGAATTGTCAAACCCATAAATTTCATCCATATGGGATAAAACTTTTTTAAGAATTAAATCTCGATGATCTGAATCGACGTTTACAGTTTTGAGAATATTTTACTGAGCATTTGAGTAACGACTCAGGCATTTGTTTTTTCTGATGAAAATATATTTTTGGTGAACGATTAAGAACAGGCATAGTAAATTATCGTAATTGTAGTTGTACTAAACAACATATTTTCAATGTAGTTATTAAAAAATAAATTCAATTATCGGGCCGCTTTAAGGCTATTTGGCCGGTGATATTTGCAGTTGTTACTAGATCTCATTGCCTGTTTAATCAACACTACCTGAACCTCTTCAGTTTTTCAAAAAAGGATTTTTTACATTTGAAAAAATGCAGTTGCACAAACAATGAAAGCAGCTAGATTGTCCACTAGAATAAAGAAATCATGTACAATTATTGATTAAATAGCAGGGGCTTATTAATCTCTATTCAAGCGTAGGCTTTTTATTCTCTACAAAGGATGTACTGTTGGCTGCCCTGAATAAGAGGCGTTTATTTTGAGAAAACAATTTTGAATACCTATTGCGAAAAATTAAATTTACTCGTGCATATGTTATGGGGTTGAAAGATAAAGGGGCTGTTTTCACATATATAGTATGGATATCTTAAGGTTAGACGTAGAAATGTTTATGTACTGACACATGAGAAGAATTTATACTAGATTATAGCTGCTGAGAATAAGTGGTGTTATTTGAAGCTCTGTTTACGTGGAAACAACTTGATAGAGCTTTAGCTGAGTGCAACTTTTTCGAAAACGACTGGCTATTTTAGTTTAATAAATGATTCTGACTTACATGAGACCAAGTTTATCGTTTAAAGTGTTTGAATGAAACGTGAAGGATGGCTTACTTCGAACAGACACAGTAATCAGTGTTCCCAATCCCAATTTATTTCAAATCATTTATTTTTTCTGTGCGTCATAAAATAAAGATTAAAGAAAAAGTGGGGCTACTTTTGTTTATCCTATACCCTCACAACAGCATGTCTGTAAGAATTTAGATGGCAATGCCATCTATCTGCATTACACCGACATGATGACAAAGCCACCTAGCTGCCATTATGGGATCTACTTCCTAAAGGAAGTGACATGTAGCTGACAAATTGGCATGTACCGAGATGTTTTAGTTAAAATTTTCTAATACCACTATTGTAGCAGACTAACTCCCTATTCGTATATACGTAACTGTACCTTACCTCCCTCTCGGCCCACATCACTAATAAGGTCATGTAAACTAATCCTTGTACCACTGGTAGCTGCAGTACTAGTAACCTCAATAGTAGAACCTTATTTCTGTAAACAATAATTAAATTTACTGTTATTGTAAACAAAAGATAATAAATTTTCCTTGCTCGCTCGTGATAGACATGACATACTCCAAAAAAAATTGCTAAACATCTTAAGAATGTAAGAAGTCCCATAACGTGAAGTGTAAAATTTTAATTAATTTAACTAATTTAGTGATCTCCCCTTAACTCTGATTTATCGATATTTTTCGCTATTTAAGTCATCATCAGAAATGCAAATGTTTATTTACATATGTTTGCTGCATAAGGAGAAAATCATTAGAGAACCCAAGTTTTGGGAAAAAAACAAACGAAATTAACAAGATTGAAGCTGAAATCTTAATACTGATTGGATATTTAGATAGGTCAAGAATACAAACTGAAGCTATTCATTTATTCATATTTGTTAGCGTAAAATAGAAAAATTGACAGTTCGATCAATGCAGTTGTACTTTTGGTTGTTTCAAAAGGACCCTCACAGCCAGTTAGCTAGAGAACCCCGAAATTAGCCCTCATGATCAGTAAGCACTCTCAAGGCGCACAGTCTGACTACAGAAAACGTCCTGTTTATGCTAAATACTAAGGTAAACCGGAAAAAGTGTTGTTATTGGACAAATGAAAATCCACTATCGACGAGGGAACATCACGATCAAAGTGTAGAAAAGTCAGTATTTGGGCAGTTGGGCATTAATGTTAGTCCACGCAATGTTTTTCATAGTTACAAGAAATTTTCTTGCCAAACAGAAACATAGGTACGGTAGATATTTTAGTTAAAGATCACATAACGATTTATTTTGCAATTCACTTAATAAATCTTATAAACCGTTTTTGGGCACTATGATATGAGACTATTAAATAAGAATTTAAAATTTTATTTTAGACAATTCGTGTGGAATTATAAATGTTTACAATCAGTGTGAGGTTACTGTGATGAAACGCAAATAACGTTTTTATGCCTGCAAGGATGAATTATGAAATTTATGGTACTTCTAAATGAAATGACGGTAACAAGAAACTTCGCATTTAGTATAATGTTTTAGTGATGAAATTTTCAAGTGTAAACCGAAGTCAGCGGTAAGAGTCGATGTCATTATAATGCTTTAGGTGCTTTTATTGATCCTTGCTCACTCACTTTGACAAGTTTGGCTCCGGCAAGCAGCAACAGCAGGGCCAACAACAACAAGGTCCTACTTTCATATTGAGAGCTTCGGGTTTCACTTTTCGTATGAGTTCTGCCTCGCCTCCGCAGTAGGCCACGAAAAGGCAGAACAGCTGATACATTGCTGCCATGAAGATTCCCTGAGTGACAGCTTCTGCCAAGAGATGAGCCCGAGGAACCAGTATTGCTATGTACGTGGCTAGTGCTACGACCTAATAAATATAAACATACATATTAGACCATCAAATTGCATATTAGGTATTGTTAATTTATACAACAATAACTAATAATAAAAAATCAAAAATCAGATTTTCCTTGTTTTAAACATATTTTAATACAGGGTTTCTATAAATGATTCATGTAATGCGGGCGGCGTTAATATCTGAATTCTTTGTGCCGTCTTTTTGAAACTGCTGCCAAGCTACAAATGCGCGGCGATAGTACTGAAGGTTGCAGATCAATGTCATACCACAGCTCCAAAATGTGAGCTTTCTGCAACCTTAAAGTTAATTATCCCACAAAACATTACAGAATATGTTGAAAATACACATCAATTAAATCAAAAATCGACAGATGACAAGTATACGTTACTTTCCTGAGAGGCCGCAAATTGATTTAATCGATAATTTCCAGTAAGCGCCCTAGATACATGAATCATTTATAGAAACCTCGTATAATAGAAGGTTTTTTCGATGCTTAGCGCGAGAATCTTGGAAAAGGACGGAGATAGAATGAAAGCTTAAATGGAGAATGATTTGCATTTATGTGAGCTTAATTTAATGCACCTTTTGGATTTTTGAAAAAGTCAGTAGCTTACTAGATATTTTGAAATACTTCAGTTTTGGCGGTATACTCTATCTCTATCTCTAACGTCGCAATTTTGCAAGTAAACTGTCTTTTTCCAAATATGACATAAGGTTACCTTTTTTATACAAAGCATATTGGCTATGGCTTCAAAAATACGGTTATTTTTTAAGCTTCTCAACTATGTAAAACAATATGCATATTTAAAAAAAATGTATTAGACCATTTCTTGTTTTATTCTCATTTTAAGCTAGTTAGCCACATACAAATGAAATAAATGAAGCTACAGTAACAAATGTTTATGTTTTTGGTTTAATAATAAGTGTGGAGCCTATCTACAATTTTTATTAAACTTTCTTTTAGTGATGAAACGCTTTTCACAAATTGCTGTATGTTCAATAGTCACATATCTCTGATTTTTTATGTCATATATAATAAAATGACAGCTTTCTTGCAAAGTTGCATGCCATTATCTGATTGGTGACATCATTTTCCACAGCTTTTGTATTTACAATTTTTATATAACATTAAAAATAGCGAAGTTTTTCAAAATGTTACTAAGCTATGACTGTTTTAAAAACTTTCAAATCGTACATTAACTTAGGCTTACAAAACTGCAAAACTTCTCCCTTTTAATCTTCTTTCTATCTCCGCTAGTCGAAAAACACCCACCCTGCATAACAATATGACTTGTGTAAATTAGAAAAGAATATTCTGGGGTGTTAAAAAACTGTTATAACTGATTGCCTCTGTCTAAAAGGCGACCTTGTGACCATAAGGTAAGAAGTCGTTGATTTCAACGATGACACCAATACTCAAACGAGCGAGTTGCATAAATTCTTTCGCCATTAGATTTGGACGTTTGTCAATTCGTTTTACCTTGACAGTATCAGTGACATATTTAAAAAAATATAAAACGTTCTGTTAAAAGTTTTACCACTTCAAGCGTTATGACTGGTAGTAAACAGAAAAACAAGCGCAGGTGTGAATAGACAAATCTACTAGACGTATAGGATCTTTTAAATTTGTTGATGTTGGATGGAAACAAAAGGAAAATCTTTCAGATGGGGCCGTTTTAATATTAACTTTAGTAGTTAGGAAGTGGTGACATTGATTTTGGATTATTTAGTTAGAACCTATGTTTTTAACGTATGTTTAGGAATAAAGCATAAATACTACCCGCGATAGTATTATTTGGGAAGGCGAAACCCCCAAATTGAAGCTTAACTAAATAATAAACATATCTTCGTGGTGGCTGCAATTTTTTTACATGTTACAGCTCTAATAAAGTAATAATTGTGTTTACTATTATTTTTGTTCTGTTTGTTTCTTTAGAAATAATGGCCTTAACTGAATAATCACTACAAAATGTGACCTGCTGTTCTACCATAGGCTTAACTTACATATTTTCTATAAATGTAATAAGAAATAGTATAAATTCATCAATTTTGAATAACAAATATTAAATTATGTGTTAGTTGGAAAGGGCACTACAAACTTGTTTAGTTTTAGTTCAGTTTCTATTCAGCCAAACGAAAATCTCATATTATACAAATGATTTTAAGCAGATTTCACGTAAATCACTTATACCTATACACAGAATTGCTTCCTAAGGGAACTACAGTCAACAATCAGTATTTCCGGGTATGTTTGGAACTCTTTACCCACAAGGATCAAGCCCGGTACATCAAAATTACCGCTTCTTCTCCGTAAATGCGATTCTTATTACTATTATAAGCGTCTCATTTGGACCTTTTATTTGGATTTCTAAGTACAGATTTAGAAACTTTAGAGTTTTCTATGACGCTAAGATACATCGGTTTCTAGAAAAAGCTACATATTTCTTTTCAGTACGAAATGGTGCTTCAGTTCACGATCTTCTACCTCTAAGCATAAAGGTATTATTTTATTTAAAGTCCGCCGTATTATTCTTTCATAAATTGCTCCTATCATTTATAAATTCATTACAAGCTTATTGAACCCAAAACTGCTGGGGATTTTATATTGGAAATGCAGAAATTAGAAGCAGGCAGGCAAGTGGTATTCTGGTCCTCATAAGGTGTATCATGAAAGTGACAAACATTTATCTTAAAATGTGCAGGACATCCATCGGTTATAAACTATAAAGTTTGCCTAAAGTTTGAAGGAATATCATCTAAAAGATCTGGTTTTTCGATCATACATGAATAATGGTGTTAATTGTACACATAAACACATCCGTCTCGGCTAAAATAGCTTCATCAAATAATAAAAAAATGGGAGAAAATTTTAATTTGGATTTTTTGCAACTAAGGAAAAAATTATATCCGAGCAGCAAAACTGCGTTCTCACATTGCATGAATTTTTGAAAAATGGGTATAAGCGTTTCATAAGTATGATTTCTTCATACAGATGATCGTCGTGGTTTTCTATTATCTGAGTGTCCCATCAGCTCCCTTTTTCTAGGAACTACTGAACCTGTCTTTTTCCATCTTTAATGAGGGGCTACAAACGATGATCGATTGGGATGCCTTTGGTTGATAATTTTTGCGAGTGTTCACTCGGTGGCTCGCGAACTATATTACATTACACATAAATTAAACGCATATTAGCATATTTATGAGTAAACACGGGAAGAAATAAAATACTTTTTAGTTTTACGTGCACAAAAAAGAAGTCTATAAAATTAATAATTAACTTGTTTGACTTTTGAGGCTACTTCGATTTTTGAAGCTATAAAAGTAACGTAAACAAACGAAATGGAATAAAATGTTTTTTTTAACCGAAAATGGTGTATTTTAACAATTTTTTGTTTCGTAAGACATTCTACAGTATCTAAATCTAGACCTAAACTGCACTGATGAGCTATAATGATAGAGAAATAGATCTATCTGCAGTTGGTTGCGGTGCAGACAGCACAGCATAGACATGCATTTGAAATAAAAAAGTTCAGATAAATAGAATAGAAAATCGGAAATAGTGGTAGTTTTAATATTATTAAATTTATCGAGCTTGATTCCTGTAGATAAGTGATTTTGTGTGCAAATGATTTATATTAAATCGGTTTAAAACCTTTTGCATTGTTTGAGTTTCGTTTGAATTGAATTGAATTGCTGTTACAGCAATATAAAACATTGCTAACCATCCTGTGCAGGTAACTACCTATATCTATGAAAGCGGGCGTATAATATCCTTTTTTTGTTTTCGACAAGGTTGCAAGGCAATAATAATAAACTTTCATGCTGATTTGCCCACAAACAGTATAGAAAAATACCGCTGCAAATTGAATCAATACTTCCACATCCAGTTGTCAAAATGCCATTGCTATTAGCAAAAATACATAAATTTTTAAAATCTGTTTTTCCAACTAACTCGAAACGTGTTCACTTAATAAAAAAATTACAAGAGTGCTTTCCGATCAGAAATTTGATTTCCTATATAATTCCAAAATTAAAAAAAAATCGTACGAACTGGGACCAAAATACGTTTTTTGGAAATATTTCGAAAATGTTTTGGATAAATTTTCCAAGACACTTTTTGTGAGAAATTTTATTTCCTATCTGATGGTATTTTCATTTTTTGAATATATTAAATATATTCGGATATATTTAGGAAAAACCGTTTTCTTTAAGTGACGCTTTTTTGCTAATATCTTCTAAACAATTTGCTGCAACAAAAATTTATAAGGGCGAATAATATTCGCAGTTATACTACTAATGACACACTAAAACTAAAAAAATAAAAATTTGCAAAAAGAGTATTTACCCCCCCCCCATTTCGCCCCCTTCCCGATACCCTACTTACCCCAAAAACAATAGGTCGCTTTGGGTAGTTGATATCTATCTGTACGTTTGCCAAATTTCAAGTTCATATATTAAGTCTTTCGAAAGTTATCGTGTCCACAAACAAAACCAGACACACAGACAGACAAGAATTTTTTTTGCTCAAATTTTGTTTTTTTGCGTTTCGACCATTTTAAAGGGAATGAGCAAATAAAAATTTTTGAAAATTTTMTTSGCGATACAATACTTCCCATGCGTTTGGATGTGGAAGTAATTAGTAGATGAATTTAAGCGCAATTTGCGGTCTTCAAATGGTTATACCTACTTATTCTCATTTGCTTGAAACTACGTCACAACTCATTAGTAGTCCAAAGACAAAGAAAACCACATTCACTGCAGATTTTAATATACGAAATAGTGCAAAATTAATTGCACTATTTGTAAATGAAAATTTTCCACAAAGCCTTTTCACATATCCTTAGACAGTAAGGAAACGAATTCCGGCGGGTGTCTCATAATTCAGCAACATTACGTATTGACGATTACATAAACCCACCATTTTCTAAGAAAGCTGGCTATCCTGCCAACGTTATACATCTGATTGCGTTATATAAAAGATACACAACCTGTGATTATGTATATTATTTACCGGATATACTCCCAATACGAATGCAGAATGCGCTTTCACTCTTGACGACGAATTCTTCATGATGTATCTCAAGGTGTCGATGAACATTACCACTACGAGTATCACTGCTAGAGTTCCTAATGCTATTAAAGTTATACCGTAGATATTCGTTGCTGCAACAAAAAATAAATATTAATATAAATTACAATGGATTTATAATTGAATGGGACAATAAAAGTTCCTCAGTCATTGAAATGCAATGTTATCGATAAACTAAGAACGTACTTATAATGTCATGACGTTTTAAAGGGATACGGGTGGAGTAACTGCAGATTCAAGTATTTATACATATGTTGTTCTTTATGATATACATAAGTATATAAAATTTAGTTCATAATACGTTCTACGTCTGCTAATCTTTATATTTTAATTCTATTTCCAATAAAATTTCTTATACGTCTTCTTAAATATAAAATTAATATTATCGAAAATGTGATATTCAGGGTGTCTCACTTTAATATACTCATATACTGGTCAAAACGCAAAAAATATTTAACACCAAACTTATCCAGATTACTTGGCTGCGCATTTAAAAATTAATTTCAGACATGGCGGACATTCAGTTATACCGAGAATACATACCACTTTTATTACTTGGTACGCATGGTATCTACCTATATTATTGCAATTTTTGATTCCTTATCGAACTTTAATTTCACTTTATTAACTATATTTGTGCACTGTTTTACCATTTAGTTTTGATCGGGACGACTGATTCAGAACAGTCCATTACTATAACAAAAATAATTAGTGTTTATTTAAAAAAAAGCCATCAAGTCGCCGATGACTGACGCAACATTTTCACGCATATCGTTTCACAAAAATATTTTGAAATGGCAGTTATACAACGTCAGAATACTAAACCAAACAGTTTCAGGAAGCGACATACACCGACAAGCCAATGAACGCGCCCCAATGAAACGTCTGGATTGCTAGTGCGCCTAAGTGTGCTGCGTTGTCTGTATTGGGACCACAGATGAGCTGAAGAGATCTAATAGATCGAAACAGCTGTCCTCGGTTGTTCTGATGTAGACAACATAGCACACAGCTTTGATACTTATAATAGTTATAATTAGAATTAAAGTACTGGATGCTGAAATGAAATGTACAAGGAAAACACGCGAAAAACCGGAAAATGGCAGGTAACAGGTGGGAAGTTGGTAACGGTTACAGGGTTTCTGCATGGGCTTTCAGGTGGTAATAATTTTGTAAATAGATTTCGACATAATCTCACTTTGAGTCAACAAAAAGCCAAGACGTGAATTGTATTTGATGGTAGGCATTTTATGTTAGATTTAAAGCTTCTCTTTTTTGCTCCGTCTTCGTTGATCAGGAAATCATAAGCGACCCAATATAACGACATCAAATGTTTTTTAAACAGGGCCATATGAATTTTTTATTTGAGTCATTGTTATATAAAGAATTCAACCATTATATCATTTGCTAAAAAAATTATCAAAATGGGCACTATTGGAAAATGGTTGTTTAAAACGTGCATAAAATTACATAGAGAAAAGACCGGCAAATGTTCAAAGTGTGATCATTTTGTTTACAATATGAGACACCTAATCCATCCATGACACTTTAAACAAATTGTTCGAGAGACTAAACGTGAGTTAAACCTGCTGGCACTTTATGTTCCTTCCGACTGCAGTAAGCACTTGTTGAATATCTTGAATTTAGGAAGACAGATCTACAAATGATAACTTTTTGTTTATTGATAGCAATTGCGTTTTAGCTATGTTTTGGAAATGTTGATGATTAACAAATAATACAACATCTCAATCAAGTTTACTTCGAATAAACAAGTAATCATTTTTTAATGAAAACCGTGAGTCTAATGGAGACTAAGCGAGTCCAATTTTCTCCGGAATCACCAGAAATGTTGTCGGTTGTTTAACATGGAACACCAAAACAGACCTATTGCATAATTTGCTGTTAGTAGATTTGCTGCACGATTTCACGAAACGGGTAGTGTGAAGAATTTGCCAAGATCTTGTCATTCTAAATTAAAGCTAAAGGCAAGCATAACCTGCCCCTGCGTCAGGTGGCAATAAACAGAGACGTACACCACTCAYCAATAAGCAAACTTAATCAAAGAGAAAAATTTAATCCTTATATATAAGATACGATTGATTCATAAACTTCAAGGGGCTTACTTTTTTAAGAAATATTCTATTTTCCGTTGATGCTATTTTTTTAATTAAACGGCGTAGTCAATCTTCACAATTGTCGCTACTGGGCACGAAAAAATCTACATTGGGTTCATGTAGGCATCAATGGTCAACGTATTATCGGTCGTTACTTTTCTAAATATAATCTTACAGAAGATATTTCAAGAGGAAGCATTTGATTCCAGGAAGATTTTGGAGTAGCGGGACGTCGCTGCCTTGATAACGTTTTTATCAAAAGATGGATAAGGTCGCGGGGGAGTTGTTTGACTTCTTTAGATTTTTCCCTGCGGTCATTTAAAAAATAGATAGAATATACGTAGACCATTCACACACACTGGAAGAATTACAAGCTCGTATTCGAGCTGAAATGCGATTACAAACTCCATACGCTGTTGAACGCAGTGTCCAGAGTGCCTAGATGCGACTTGGGCAATGTCAGGTTGCAAATGGACTGCAATTTGAATATTGGACCTATAGGAAACCACAGCTGTTCGAAGTTGTTGCTCAGTGGCGGATCCAGGATTTCGGTTTGGGAGAGGCTTGACCGAATCGAGGGGAGGCTAAATTACTGTAAACCCTAAAATAGTAAAAAAAGCATACAAAATGGTATTTTGCTTATTAAGCGCGTAGTAAGTCCCTTATTCGGATAGCGTTTTGCATATTCTTCAATAACTTCGAAGGGTTGTAGGCTACTAGACATAATATTTTGGCTAATATAGGTGGTGTAAAACAAGTCAACTTGTATTCCATCATTGTCGCACGAAGGTGTTTTGTTAATCCTGCATATTTTGTTTGTATTTTTTGTTATTGTTATAATTCTTATCAAACAGACAATTAATTTCTTATTATTTTGTCAGCAAATTATAATTTTGCATTGCAAAAGTATGTATAGGAATAATAGAGGAAGAAAACGAATTTTTAGGTTTAAGACCTTGTTCGCGATTCTAAAAAGCAATTCGAAAGGCTATCAACCTAAGAAAAGAAGATATTTGAAAAAAGAGTGAGGGCTTGAGCCCTTAGCTTCCCCCTCTACATCCGTTACTGGATATGCTTTATGATGTTATAATTATATGAATAAATATTTCCAAACAGCAAAACTATTGATCGTTCTCTTTTTATGTTATTCAATATTTAAGCGTAATGATAAATAGCTATGCAGATTCACAAACTTTCGTTCGAGAACTGTTTACTTCCGCTGTAACAATTACCTCATTTGAAACCTGCAGTACTATCAAAATAGACGTTGCATTCAATTATTCATTCGTATATGCAAATTTGAGCCTCATACAACCAAGCTTTAATTCAGGTGGCATTGTTCTCGCGTAACCTTGCCCTTCAAACAGCTTTCACCCATGTGCTTTCTCGTTCATTGTGTTTTCTTTTTGGACGGCCGAGGAAAGTGAAATTAGCGACGGAACGACAACAGTAGCTGTGCCGACACTCTCGTTATCGTCAGAATGTCAGGACTTCCTGCCTTGTTACAGCTTGTTTCCTTGGATATATCGGCGTCATTATATAATAATTACAACAATGCACTTTAATTGTTAGCGGATGATAGTAGAAAACGGAAGCAACAGACTGTGCAATTGGTGGCACAGATACAAATTTCCTTATTGTTTGTATTCACGAACTGAATGTTTTTCTTTTAATCTACTTGAACAATTGACACAGTTTTTTTTAATGAGAAACAGTCACGTTTGCTATGATAATTATAGCTGTGTTTCTTGATATTAGGTAACGTTTGCGTTTGTTTTTGCTGCATTTACAGCGTAACTACGCGGTTAATCTATAGCTGATATAGAAGAAGTACCTACTTAGATATAGTATACAAACGGCGATAGTAAAGGCATTGTACGCCTGTGTATAACGTCTAATTTTTAGTTCAAATATGTAAATATAGAGTTAATTTATTATTAATGCCGTATGGTAGGTAAATAGTTATTACCCAAATTTTTTATCAGAATGCCAACTGTTTATAAGGCAAATGTAATGAAAAGCATGGCATAAATGTTACTTATATTCGTTTTATTCTTCAGATCTTACTAGCGAATTACACAAGAAAAAGGTAACTATCAGTTTTTTTTTGACCCATGATATTACATTTATCCACACATAAATTATAGTAACACAAAAAATTAAGAGAAGACAATGAGTTCATTCTATTCATGTGGACATACTTCGTATGTGTACTTAATGATGTATTGTGCAGATGCATAACTTTTTATTAAATATTATTAGTGTCAAATTAAAAGCAATTATAATTTAATTTTGGACTAAAAATTTAAGGATATGCATATCAAAAACGTAAATTTTTATTATAAACAGCTTTATATATTGTGCAACATTAAATTATTTAAATCGATTAGTTTCACATTTAGATTTAAAAGCTCTCTCAGTAATAATTACATGCAAAAATAACAATACAGGGCAAAATTAACTTTTAAATGAGATAGTGAATACAATATGTTACGGGAAATACACGGTTCAACAATAATTGAAGCGGATAATTCGAAATAGCTTGAATGTGGCTCGTCACAGGCTATAAAAGTATTGGATGTGCATCGACTGGCGTTTTTAGAGCTTATAACTGTAACAAAAATTATAGGCTCAGTGACAGTAATTTTTGAATAGGGAAGACGGGTCAAGTAATACTTCATTTTAAAGGCCTTTCAAAGCTCTTTCTCAAAATGCATTGGACAAAAAAGGATCAATCGATCAGTTAAATGTTAAATCATGGTAAAGTAAAAAGTTTTCTTTTCAAAAAGGCTCAATTTATTATTTATTTTGTGGATGCAGCTGTTAAACAAATTGTTATATTAAGAAAACAAAAACATGACTGGATGCATCAAAAACTCAAATCGGTCTTCAATTTTTATCGTGTTTTTTGCCTTCCTGAATTTTCGAATCGTATAAAATTGAATTAATTATGTATTTATATTTCTTGAGCTGATGCCCCCAACCTCAATGATGTGCATTAGTCTTGGACTCTTGGAGCTGATTGAGAAATTGAGGGAGACTAGATCGATTCCGAATTAGAAACATAAACCTATCCAAATTGTTACTAATGAAGCTACCGCTGTTGCGGGGCCATGTTGCTCTCATGGAAAATACGCAGTCTTTTTGAAAGATATCGCAAGCTTCCCTTGCTTGACGCATGAATTAAATAAAGATGATTTTGATTGACCACTGGAATTCGATGAAAACTTAGTGGAACATATCAACAAGAATATACATTTCTTTACAATACTTGCTCCTTAAACGAATCTACACCTGCATAACTGCACATAACGGAGCGAAGCTAACTACGTAAGGATAAATAGTTTGGAGTCTTCACACAATTCTAACATTGGTCATAATACTGATGGATAATATGTTAAGAGAAGTAAGAAGATGAATAAACTAAAAGTGGGTTACATAAATGCAGCACTAATAAAACTTGAAGAAAATGCATTTGCGAATTGCTTTGTGATAAGTATAGAAGATGAAGGGAGCCTACTACTGAACACAGAAATGTGTGAGAAAAGTTAGCAAAAGGACTTTAATAGTAAATACGAATAAAACAAAAGCGATGATGAGAAAGGACAGTGAGGGAAGTTATTACGTTACAGAGTAAATGAGACATTGAAGACAAATATAAATTAGCAGTGTATTAAAGGTGTGTCACTTACTAAATAGAACATTCAATAGAAGAGGAATGAGAACAAAATTACAATTTATAGTACAAATATACAAGCGAAAATTGGTTACGGAATAATAGACTGAAAAGCAAGTGGAGAGAGCATCTCAGAAATGAAGTATTTGTATGTGTCATAGTGTAAAAAGAGTGGAAATAATGAGGAATTGAAGAGTACGAGAATTAGAAGGTGAGCTAGCACGACAACTGGGAGAAGAAAACCGTCTGAGTTAGTTTAGGCATTTGGTTTATAAGTATGAGGAAGAAGTTCTAGTAAATTAAATATAATAATAAAAAGAGCCGGAGGAAAACTAACGAAGACGCGGTACCTAACACTGTCAGTATCACAGAAGAAGAGGAACCTGATATGGGGCAAGGCGGGAAGAAGTGGAAGAAGCGGTGATGTTGTAAGGCAACAGTTTTAAGAATTGCATACTTATACCTTTACAACCACTGGACAAAAAAGTTAAAATAGTCATACATAGGTTCCTTAAATTAATATGTTCATAACGAGGTTCATAACTAGAAGTTATTCTTCTGGAAATAAAACGTTTTGGGTTGAAATCCATGCCTTGTTTCGTTTTGATATTCGTTATTCTGTGTAAGGTACAATCTTAGCAGGTTTTAATATACTTGACCATGAAAATATAGTATTATATAGATATTGGGCGAGGAAAAATGGCATGTTGTACCACTCAAAGACATATCAAGGTCGTAAACATCTTATTCGAAAACGTACTGTTGTGGTAGATAAAAGACCAAAAGCAAAATTTCATACGGATTATTTAGATCCTTATGTATCGATGCTCTTATTATTTAAACAATACATTGCGCCACAAGCACATATTATACTTGAGAAGTTTTCTGTACTATACCATATCACTTTTCAGAAATGAACACTATCTATAGCGATATTCCTGATTTAAATTAAGCTTCCCGCTTCCAATCAGCTGGTCGTTAGTGAATGGTTAGTAAGTCCCACTCTCATATCACGTTGATGGTTTGGTATACACGCGGTTTTCTTCGTTAAAAGGAGAACTTTTACAAATATTTTTATTTTGTCAAACATATAGAAACATAATATTAACTTAATAAATAAATAAAATAAATAATTTAGACCTAGACAACTCAAATTACCAAAATCATTTTTATTAATTTCTAAAATTTCCAAATAATTTAATTTTAATAATTTACGGCATAAATGCAATAAATTTGAATTGTCTGACGTGGCAGTGTGCTTATTTAACAATAAATTGTTAACTATGAAGAATTTGTTGTTATAATGTCTGTATTTTTATACTTTTCGAATTGTTTTAAATGTTCTTTACCCCCAATTAAAAAAGATCTATCCGTTTGTCCAACATAAACTGAATTGTAATCATTGCATGAAAAATAATAAACGCCTGAATGATTTAAAACTGAGGATGGAAGGAAATAAATTGTTTACATCAACAGAAGCAAGGAAGCAATGTTTTGGAATCCTGACATTTTTAAGTTTCTGGTCAAGTTAAGTGTATTTTTTAATAGCAAGTGAATTTTCAAAGTATAGAACTTCACGGAGAATAAAATTTAACCATTTTGCCAATTTGTAACATAGGTAATTTATGTAAGAAACACCAGATTTGATAGGACAACCATCTTTGTATATTTTAGGAAGTCCATAAAGTCTTGGTGTTAAAGGGTTCATTCATAAAATGAGTGATTGATTGCAGTTGAACAATTTTAAAATTGGTTCCACCTTGTATAGAATTTCATTTAATGTGTTGTTAAATTTAATTGTTATGCCATTTTCAATCTTTTCTAAATCTCCATTTTCCAAAAAACTAAAAAATTTATTTAAGAAATAATCTTCTTTTTCCAAAATAACCATACAATTTCCTTGCTAGCTTTAAAAAAATTTTTTTCATTAATTCTCATGGAATTAATGCTCGTAAGTAAATTGTTGGTGTTACAATGAAGATATTGTTTTTTGTTAATTTGGGAGGAAATGTTACTAATAAACTTGCGTAATAATTTATTAGAATTTCCAATTAATCCTGCAATACCAAGAGCAAAACACGTTTGACTTGTTCTTTGTACTATCTTTTTGTAGGAAATTCCATTGTATTAGTGAGATTCATGAAATTAACTATAGCTTTATTAAAAGTACATGGTATTACCCAGCACAAACACTTCCAATAATTTAGAATAGTTTTTTACGCATCAACCAGAGCTGAAGAAAGAGCTCTTTAAAAATTCTAAGAGGCAAACCGTTTACTCTCCAAGGATGTATGAAGAATCTGAATTACAAAGTTAGATATGATGTTATTTACAATAATGGAGAACTACTACCTTCCATCTTTTAGGTACTACAACTCTGTAATGGTGTTGCATATGTTAAAACGCATTATAACTTTTTTTTCCTATATTCACTCATAGCAAGCGCACTATTTCCCTCTCTGGCTTATCTTTGAACTAAGGAAATGATCAGTTAAACAAGAAGTTAGGGAAAATAAGATTTGATAATTGTTAATTATTTTGTGCAATGGCAATTAATAGAGCTTTACTGTAACCGTTACCGATTTATTGAATGATTGTGTGGTAGTATGGTTCATTTGCAGGTGGTAATTAATGTTGCATGTTGCATGCAAAAATGTATATAACGATATAATGAGATATCAATTAACTGGAGAGCTTCTATGTGAGTATAGGTTCCTTATTTACTAGCACTTCTAAAATGATTTGGATCCTAAAACCTATAGATACTCGAACTGTATGCTATAATAACTGCTGTACAAAAATATCATTTTCTATGCTTGTTAGATACTTGTGAGTTCACGGCTAAGCAAATATGAAACAAACTTTTTTGACAAAACAAATCATTACGTAGGGTATCCATAACTATCTACATGAATAAATTAGCAAATGTACAAGTTAAGATAAAACTTGCAAATCATTCAATCTATCAATAAAATTGCCAATCAAGCAGTGAATTTCACAATAATCCATAAATAATGCGACGGCCGAATTGTTTATCATCTGTGGATAATGAGCAACCCAGGAAATATCTGAACAGAATTGCGTCAGAGCGAAAATGATTTATCAGAAGAAATGATTATCTTAGTTCAAATGCCTTTTAATAGTGCACTCAACTTTCCTGGATAGTTACAGTTCATTTACTTGGTGAAATAAATCAACTGAATTTGTATTTTAAACCATGTTTTACAATATGAATAACAACTTGTCCAGTAGAAACAAAATTTAATAATTAAACAAAGGCAAAATTCGCTGCGTTACAAACTTTTACCTGTCGTTTAATGATTAAATGCTGTAAGCTTATCTTATTGATATATATATTCTGATAAAGCAAGAAACATGTAAAAAGGACATGTTATTTAAGAGATATAAAACTGATAATCATGGTTTCAGAAGACGCTATCGACATACTCACTCCCTCGCCTTTTATACAATAGATTTGTTTGTGATAATAATAACACTTTGCCAAATTATACAAATGCATTACATAAAGAATTCAAATTAATGACTTTTTTATAGTTCTGTTTGAATAATCTTGTTTATTTAATATCAGATTTATATCTGATAACTGCTGCTCCATAATTTATTCTTGATCTATGTAATTCTTTAATTTTAGTGTTTAACTTCTTCATTCACTGAAGAGCGACAATAATAACTGAAAGCGCATTGGTTGTTAATTTGGCATCAAATTATTCAAGCAAAGTACAGAAAATCTTGCAGTACAGAAATATTGAAGAATTATCCCATTTTTACATTAGATTTTATTTTCAAATTGTTCGTTTGGTTTATGTATTGGACCACCTTAGAATTATGTTGATGGTAAAGGTTTTGAAAATTTATATTTGATATGAATATTCAACTCAGAACTTGGAAAAGAGAAATCCCTCATTAGAAACCTTTTGAACTGTTGATGTTGAATTTATTTTATTCCGCGTTATGGCTAATTTCAATTTCGATTGGTGGTTTACAATCTTAAACAAGCTGTTGATTGGTATCGATGTTCTTCACCTGATGTAAAAGATACGACTCATCTGAATGATCGACGATCTACGGTACATACTTTAGTTACTAAATAAAAATTAACTATGCAACTTAGAAAATATCGTAAATAGTGTGAGAAATCAATTAATGAACCAAGACGTTAAGACTGCGAACCAATCTATGTATGTGGAGTTTTATTATAAAATAAATTGTGTAATAATTCAATGTCTTCTCCACTTTATTAAAAATATTAATGCGGTAAGCGAATGTTCATTTTCAGTGATAGGTACAAAGTTTAAAAACTATATTAATTTTGATTATAATACCAAAAAATGAAAAGAATTATCCAGTTTCAAATTATTTGATTTTAAGTGTTGGTTTATTAAAAATTGTAATTCACCCATTTTAAATATCTAATTTGTTCGATAATAAGTTGGTGGCTTCTTAAAACTACGCATCCTACACACAAAATAACAGGTGTTTTCATTTTTTGGCATTCTATCAAAAATTAATGTTTGTGTTCTGTAGTTTATGATTTAACAATAAAACTTTGTACCTGACGCTGAAAATGACCATTTAAGGTCTAAACTGCTTTTTCACATAACATTTTTAGAATGTGAATAAGGCATTAAATATAATTCAATATAATATAATCATATAATTGAAAAACCCCTTGATCCGTAAGCAATCCTGCGTAACTAAAATGCTTCAATTAATTAATGATTACTTCCTAGGCAATCTTTTCTAGCTAACTATGTGCATTAGCTCTCTGTTCAATAAAACTGTGTTATATTCTCTTAAAGTCATTCATGTTTTTATTAACTGAGCAGCTGCAGGAAATGTTTTCGTGCTATATGTTCATGTACAAGTATTTTCTAGTTGCTTTTATTAATTTTGAAAAGTTTATTCTGAGCTGTCTATAAATGCTACTGATGTTTTGAGGGCTCAGGGACAACAACTGAACTACAAAGAAGCTCCAAAATATATTTCGATTGCCTGAATCTAGAAAATAATGGAATACGAAAATAAAATTAAATACATAGAAAATAACAGACAAGCCTGTAAGTTTTGGGTAATTTGTATTTGCATAGAAGAATTAAGAAAGCTACCCCACCAATGAACACAATATACAGAAGCGTACCGCCTAAAATAAGAAAGTAACGTGCATTCGAAGGTAAAAAATCATTGCCATGAAAATATCGCTGTGGCAAGAAAGAGTAATCTTTCTGCAAGTAATTTGCAAGATTTGATTCTTTTACTGTTAGTTATAACTGAAACATTCAACTTAAAGTAGAAAAATGTAATTTGCTAATTTGGTAATTTTCTCTGAAAGTTAAATGCAGGGTGTCGCTAAATTCGATGTCATAATTTTTAGTCCGTGACCCTGACGTGAAATTATTACAAAAAGTCTTCTTCATTTTTGATATACAGTGTTGAAGTTAAAAAAATATTTAGAATTATTTATTTTTTAGAGAAATGTATTTTGAAACTACTAATTTTGGCAGAATGTTATAATATACCTCGGTTAACAATCTGGCATAAAGTATTTTTTCGTATCTGTAACAGTGGCGGCGTAGGGGGAGGGGCAGAGGGGTATTCTCTTTGAAAAAAAGTTGTGTGTGAAATGTCAAAAAACTCGTCACTATTTTCAGAAAGAGCAACAAATAACGTACAAAAAAGGACCTCTTTTTGCGTTGCAAATTGTCCAAAAATTAACTTTTATTATTTTCCAAAGATATTAACGTTTGTACGGCAACAACTTTCTGGAATTAAGTGAACTATATCATGACAAATCATCAGACATAAGGATTACCTCCATATCTAAATAGTGGCGCTAATTGGGGTAGGAGCAAGTTTTTTTTTAGAAAAAGATTGTTTTCACAATTTTTAAACCGTTACAATAATTATAAAGAGCTGTACAAATATAAAAAAGCCATTGTAAAATTAAGAAATTTCATTGTTTAAGATTTTTAATAACGCCAAATGCAAGTTGCATTTCTAGCTTTAAGAAATAATTAGTTTAATGTTATTTTTTTTAATTTAAATTTTCTTTTTTATATTCTTTACTGATCAGTATAATTATGGAAACGGTTTAAAAAATGTGGAAACAAGCTTTCTATAAAAATAACTTCCTGCCCCTCCCCCCAATTACTGCCACTGTTTAGATMTGGAGCTAGTCCTTATGTCTMATCATTTGTCATGATATAGTTCAATTAATTCCAAAAAGTTGTTACCATATAAACGTTAATTTCTTTGGAAAATTAAAAAAAAAAGTTAATTTTTGGTCGATTTACGCCATCCTGTAGGAATTCAGATATTTTCGATTTTCTCGAAAACGGTTCGTTCTAGCGAAATGTAATAAGCGGTCCTTTTTGTACGTTACTTGTTGCTCTTTCTGAAAATAGTGACGAGTTTTTTAACATTTCACACGCAACTTTTTTTTTAAGGGAAAACCTTGCTGCTCCTCCCCCAACGCCGCCTCTGTTACAGATATGAAAAAATGCTTTATGTCAGATTATTAGCCGTGATCTATTATAACATTCTGGCAAAATTCGTAGTTCAAAAACCGTTCTCTAAAAAATAAAAATATATATATTTTTTGACTTCAACACTCTGTATATCAAAAATGAGGCATTTTGGGAAACATGTTTGTATAGACTTTTCGTCATAATTTCACGTCAGGAACACGCACTAGAAATTATGACATCGAATTTAGAGACACTGTATATTGGCAACTTTGCGATAAAATAGTGTCCCGCATCATGTGGACAACTTCTCGGAATCTGAAAAGTGGTGCAAAAATAATAATAAATATTAATTTATATTTAAACTTTGGATATTTATTAGTTGTATGTTTTTAATTTAAAAAATAGTAAGTATTGTAAATTATTAATTATCCTAATTAAAATCATATTTATTTGTAAATCCGTATCTTTAAATTTGTAAAATTCTGAGGTTTGCGAGCAGCATTTTTGAGATTACCTGCGGCGGTAAAACGGTAAACGGTAAAAAACGCTACAGTCCTGCGTGGCTATATCGTAAGCAGTGCCGGTGATTTAATTATAAACCGGACATTGGCATAGTCGGACGCAAACTACCTCAGAACTTTTCTTACAGCTTTTGTTTTGTACGACAAAATTTTTAATTTATCACCCAAAAAAACCGACTAGAAGCTGCAGAATTTTAAACATAGTCAAATTTTCTACAATTTTTTTACTTCAGTGGTTTTTGTTGTCATCCGATGCAAAAAGTTCTATAATTAACCAGGCTTATCGTCCGTCGTATTTTAATTTCATTCAGCGGTCGAAACAGAGAAAATATCTCGTCGAAAGTGAAAGTTAAAAGGATCAAACAAAAACGAGGCAAAAACGCAAACATTCCAACCAAACTGGTTGAGGTTGTACCTACTTGTTGCGGGTCGAGTTACGTAACCCACTAATGCACAAGATTTTCTTGATGTTACGAAACCGCGATTCCCCGTGCAGAAAAAATTATTCTATGTGCAACAAACTGGGGCATAGCCGGCGGCCAATTTGCAGCCATCATCCGCGGAATTAAATAAAATTCGGTGCGTTCTCGAATCTACTGCTAGAGCTGCTGGATTTTCTCTGACCTTAGCGGGTTGCTGCAATATACTTGCCGCAAATAGATTGCGATATTTGCAAAGAATTGCCGAGAGAAACACGTATGCGTCACAATTTATAACCACACTATCTACTATACGGCCGTGTTGCCCTACTTAGGCTAAAATTTTGCGTAATTTTCACTGAAGTCTTTATAAAAAAGCACTTTCTGTTTCACACAAAACGCAATAGTAGGTACTTAAATGCCACCGGTGCTTGTATCGTATAATAAAGTTTCGTGTGGAATTCCAGTGTTAACTTTACGTACGGAAATTATAAAGAAATTGATATTAACTAATTCAGCAGATGGTTTATCTGTTTATCAAATGAAATGTTTAACTTTACAGTTTTTAGAAATTCTTGGTAATTATTATTAACGAAAGAGTTTTGTTTCGGTAATATGTATGAGGCAGAAAAATCTCTTTAAATAGCTTCAGGGTGTGAAAACATGAAGCAATAATAGCTATATCTAAGGTAGCAAAAGCTGTAACGATTACGACAGTGCATACTTTAGTAGTTCATAATAATGTAATGTTTATTACGTTTTCGAAGAAAATAAAAACGTTTTTTAATTGTCGCGACAGAGCCAGAATTATATTAGTAACTTCTTCAATTGTTGTCAAATCTTACAGTTAATTTTGTGATGCACTGTTTAATGTAATGTAATGTAATGTAATTTAAGAGCAAGCAATACATAATAGATCCATAGAAGCAACTTGCCAATCTGATAAAATTAATGCTGATTGATTAAAAAAGGTGAGCACACTATGTAGATGTAGACGAACTGCCTTTATTAAACAGTCATACTAACATTTTTCCTATATCATATTTTTCAAGTGATAGGCGTTTACGGGTAAATTATAGTTTTTTCTTTGCATTTGTAAATAAATGTAGATTTTGAGTATAAAATATGAGAAGAGTATATCCTTGTTTTGTTGGCTCCTCTATATTTCCAATTGCTTAAAATTTGTAAAATATTAAATAACTTATTTAATATCTGTATTATGAATTTTGCTTAACACGTTTTAGTAAATCATCAAAACGGTTTTCTTACTTCTCCGCAAAGCACAAAGGACAAAACAGTATTTCCTCTTTCAGCCAGCAGAATTAAAATAATAATAAAACAGAATATATTGATATAATAAGATAATATTTTGTCGGATAGATCGCTGAAAGCATTCACCCTCGTAGAATATATTGATAGTTGTAAAGTTTTAAGCGGTATTTGTAACCGCCAATAAAAACTAAATATTTCTAAATTAACAAAAATAAAAATAATTAAAAAATAAAGCCCTGAAGTGTCTTTTTGTAATTATTAAAATATACTTTGTACATATATTTCATTGCGTCGAATTCTTGCTCAAAATTAATTTTTTATATAGAGCGATTAGCATTTTTTACTTTCTAAACTGCTAATTTACTGTTTTAAAATTTGTTTGAAACGTGCGTTAGATTATCCTTAATGATAGCATTGACAAAGGTTACAGCAGAAAACCAGTCGTTATTTTGGATTTTTGTGCTTTGATAACAAAACAGCGATTTCCTTGAAATTATTTTAAACAATACATTATATACGAATTGTCTGTTTATAACCCTTAGTGTACAGAGTGTTTTAGTGCATTTCAGTAACCACTAAGGCTAAAAAGGATAGCGGTTTGGACATTAATTCTCAAAACATAACTTTTTCAAATAAAAAATAGTATTATTAATACTTTTGGACACACATATTTAAGACCAAATCAGTGACGCGCATATTTTTTAGTTATAAATCGAAGTGACAGTTTTTAAATAGAATATATCTTGGTTTAGATGTAGTTAAAAGATATTTTTTTCTCTGTTTAAAAAGATGTTTTGTTCTATTTATTGTCAGTCTCAACGAACTTATTTAGGTTTCTCTTAAAATAATTATTGTTGTTCTGCATCTAGCTACCCATGAAGCAATAGATTATATCATACAACATTGATTTTTTTCACATAATCAGTAGATAACAGAAATAATAAAATTGTAATTATTAAATAATCACAATAATTGCTCAACATGAGAAGCTATTTTGTGTAACGTACAAATTACATCTATTCAATATTGAATTAATGGCATCTAGCAAGTGAAAAGGTCTAATTTTCCTTAAAAGCCAAATGTACAGCGTCTTTCAGCGTTTCAGGTATACGGGATATTCCGTATATACATTATCTTTTAAAAGCCCCGAGACGAAAAAATCAAGCGCTGACAAGTCTGGAGATCACGCAGGGCGTGATAATTGTCTATGTGTTCCGATCGATTGCCCAAAAGTTATTCGTTACTGAGTTTTGATCTAAATACCGCATGTTGTATGTAGCTCAGACGACATGTTTTGCTCAAAAAATAAAGCACTGTATTTTATGGCTCAAAACGAAACACAGTACGTATACATCAAATCTTCCTTGGTTTTATTGTTCAAGTGTAGGATGAACATTTGGAAGTAGCCTGAAAGTAGCGTCATTTTCTCCATGCTGTATGTGCCAGTTACACAAATTTAGAAMTCTTTGTAGATCTCTCGCATATGAATATCCGGCCTATATTTGTACTTTTTTCAATATGGTACTCACTTTGTTTTAAAAACTCCAACTTATTTTTCGCTTTAGCGACATGATGTCATTTTCGTTATCTTCTTTATTATACACCAAAATCTGTAAGATTTAAATTTAATTGTTTAAACATTTTGTGATCTGGTTGCTGTCTTTTGAAATACTTGTTACAATCACAAGCTCTAAAGTTAAGAACAAGGAAATATTTTTTAAGTGCAGCATTTGTTTAGTCTTGACGTTGTATTTGTTTTCCTAGCAGTGAATATAAACTAATAACATAATATTTTTCGTAAGTAGTGTAATTCAGCATATCGAACATTCTTTACCTTAAACCCTACTTTTATTTGAACTAAACTCTCTTGAGATCGAAAATATACATAACAAACCATGTACCTACATGTTTAAACAGAAAAAAAAGTCATTTTTAACTACCTATGTCTAAGCCAACTATTTCTATTTGAAAAAAAATGCAAGTTTGGCTTATAACTCAAAATCGGTATCTGCTACAAAAACATGCACGTCACCGATTTGGTCTTAAAAATATGTCTAATCTTGTTATTAATACCTACAGGCCATATTATTATTAAAGAAATGTGTCGGGTTCGGCTAATTTATCATTTCGAGGAATTATCTGTTTAAATCAAGGAACTGTGCCAATATCTGTTGATTATTTATCTTTCCTTGTTACTAGTACGTCCTTTTTGGCATTTACTATATGTTTTTATACTGTCTGCCTCATGCACTGGTCACAGGCTGACAAGAAATAAGTGATTTTCGTTAGAAAAAATCTTAAGTACATTCATTCTTTGACAGGAGGAGGAATTTATGCATAATAACATGTAATCGTCGTTCAAAGCTGACTTAGTTTTGCGGGTACCATTTACGATTATGCAATTATAAAATGAAACAACATTACTGCGGACATTTTATCTTAACTTTTTATTTAATGTAGGAGAACAAAAATTATACTCTAGGGTGAAACTACATAATTTCAAGTATTTTAAAATGATAACCTTTTTGCATCAAAGCCCTAAGATCTTGAGACACCACCAAATATCATTTTCATTTTATACAAGCTCAAAAAACGGTTTAAATGCTTTATGTTGAAGATTAAGTTAAGTCTTACCGTACCTGATAAATAAGCAGAAATAGAAGGAATAAGATCTGGGCAAGCACTTTTATTCCTATTCCAATTATTCAACCTAGAGAGTCCAAAAATTGCAACCTCTTCCGAGGTGACCTCACCGTCACCCTTGGAATGCTCAGATTCACTCATGTCTTCGACTTCTCACGCACTCGGATCTCGAATTCGAGCCTCTTCTCGATTGAGCCGCGTAGTTTTTCTCTTTTCTCTTTTGTTATTACATCCTTCACTTCACAGTTGCGCGCCGATCAGACTTGCATTTGCGACTGATTCATAAACTGAACGACTCTCGCTGTTATTCGGTGGGGTCGCAGCTCTTTCGCTTTCTTTTTTCCTATTTAATTGATACATTACGTTTTTGACTGCGTAATCTCAAAACGAGATGGGCGATCGAGTGCATCGAGAACGTCTTGTTTCTTATAACATCAGTTATCTAACTATTATCGGAGATCTTGTTTGGGCTAACCACAGCTCGTTTAGTTTGTTATACAATAAATCCAACGGGAATATGTTACTTCCGATTAGAAATGAGAAATTATCTTTTCGGTGATTTGCCTTCTAGAATATGTTAGATTAACTTTTATGAAATTAAAGTATGCCATGAACCTTCACAAAGCATTTATTAACATTGACTAATTGTTAATACTCTACTAAAACCATACACGGAGTGCAGATAAAGTAATGCATAAAATTCAAAATAAGAAATAAGGGTTATTTGCAAAAAATCGAAAGGCCTGAAAGTAAAGCAGCTTGGAAGAAACTTCTCAAGGTCTACGGCCAAAATACAACTCAAAAGAATCCCAGCACTGATAAACGACTTAGAACAAAATGGCTCCAGTTTGAGAGAAGAAATCTTAGCGGCAACACCAGAAAGAAGGCGTAAAAGTAACCACTATGATAGATAAGTTTGGTTAGAGACCAGGAAACCATGGAAATAAGCCCACGGTCGTAGAGAATCTCTAATATATATTAAAAATGCACACAGACAAGAATGATCCCGTAAAACATCACCCCATCTAGAGCTCCAGCAAGCTGTCGGACAAACAGATGAAATCACACAAGGAAACGTCAACATCATCATGAAAGAACAACCTAAACAAGATATAGAAATCGAAAAACTACATAAAATTCTAAGAGCTTAATTCAGTATTATTATTAATTTATTACTTTAACGGTCATTGTCAAACAGTATAACGCTGTTATCACTCAAAGCACGTATGTTCAATCAGCTTATTTCTAAGCTATCTAATTGATTCAGAATGTTTAACAATGAATGCACCTTTGAAACCATTCAACATACTATTGTTATTGTTGCTGTCGCTATAGTGAAGCAGTTCCGTGTATCTATTTAAGTGTATACAGGAAATTACACAATAGAGGTACATAAAATCCTGGAAAAGACGGAAACCATAGTAGGTGTACACGTCCCAACCAACAGAAGAGCGAACGCAGTACTTAGGCTGAACTTACTTTAAGTTAATTTTACGAAACGAATCGCCGTTTTAATATATTCTTGGGGTTAAAGTAAATTTATCCTGTTGAAACTTAACGAGGTTAAAATATAAAGAAAAAGATGACTTAAACATGTATACACTGTAAATAAAACATAAACGATGACCGCAGGCTATTCGGTCACTTTTTTATGTTTTCCAATTTTTATAGTTTATATAATTTAGATTGCTTGATTAAATCACAATGAAAATGTGCGGAAGAACACCCGGGTCAAGATCCGAGAGGGACACTGCTACCCTAGAAGCATTTCTGAAGCTGTGGAGGCAGTAAGGGCGGGAATGTTGATTAAGAAAGCGGCAGAAACATACCAAATCCCTCGTAGTTCGTTGGTGCTAAGAATCCTTGCAAAACACATGGGACTAGGATCTGCTAAACACTCGGCAGCACTTAGTCTTGACAAAGAGGCCCTTAGCATAAACCTTGGTATGGTGGCAGAATGAGGATTTCCGCTGACAAAGCGCGGTATAAAAGATGCAGTCAAAAATATTTTGATAAACTAGGAAATTGTTATAGCTAGACTTAGCATGGTCCTAATGGGACAAAAAATGCGCAAGCAGTGGCTGGTATGACATGAACCCTTTTGATAAATATTTCATATTACTTTCTCTTGTCGAAGCCACTAGGCAAAGGGTGGAGGAAGTATTGTTATGGTACACAATTTGACTAGCCATTGTTCGCCGAAAGTGATAGGGGCAGCGAGACCTTTAGTGTAAAGAAATCACAAAAAAGAGTTTTCATGGCTGATTAACAGATTATGGGACGAAAATCATTCCCATCATGTCAAAATTTAAAATTAGTACTGACTTATTTTCTATGAATCCAGATGAAGCTACGAAGCGCATTCCTAGAGTAGACTGGAAATAAATAACATAGAAGTGCGAAAAGTTCTGGATTCCAGAGTAGTGTGATTGCTCTAAGTCCAATAACATCCAGGAGTACTGGGAAAACAGAAATCTAAACGAGGTAAAATAAAACTGCAAGAGCACAACGAAAAAAATAAAGATTTTCAACCTGTAAACAGTGTAATAACAACACTAAGGACATATTTTATAGCTGATAAAGATTCCCTACCAGAATAGACGTTGCCAAATAAGTGAATTTTGTATTTCATATCTGGCTGCCAAAGAATATATTTTTTAATTATTAGTTTACTTTTAACCAAGTTTATAGAATGCTGTTTTATTTTATTGTATGCTTTATATACGTTTTTGTTCCCAACAATAAATTTAATCACACATACTATATTGTTACATTATTTAAAAGTTGGCTATAGCTTTAAAACAAAAGATGATATAAAAATGGTGTTGGCACAGCTCAACAAACAACAAAAAAGTAAGGTAGTAATGTCGAAACCGCAACTTTCTGGCATTAGTAGTTATCGAGATATCTTACAATTACAACGAAAATGGGACATTGTACTTGTATAGGAATTATTCGTGGTAACTCTGCTAGTAGTATCATTTGCGTACATAATCTGAAGAGTTTTGAAATGCTCTAAGTAGCCCCAAGTAAGGGGCTACTTGGTTACCTCAAAAATATTTTTTGAACAAAGGTTTATTTTTTCCAATTTTAATGCTAATCCTGAGCATCCTTAAGTTACATCGGAATAATGCATATCTTTTATAGACGTAAATCTCAAACTTGTCGAGATGTTTGTAAAAATTGGTAAACAGAGTATCCAAGTAACCCCGGTTCACGGTAAATAAATTATGTTTATTTGGCTTTACTGTTATTATTTACAAGCAAGTTGAAATTTATTGCTTTACTTCCAACAAAAAAGGTTTTCTACCGCTGCTTATGTCGCCAATGTATATTAAAAAAGTTATGATACGTTACACTCAGTATGTTATAAGAAATAATGACGTTTGACGTCTTATAAGACCAACATTATTACGTAATTAGGATGGTTGTTTTTTGCCGATTATAGTTGAACCGCTGAACAAACTTGCAATTTAAATTATTTAATATTTAGGTTGCATTAGGTTTTACTTTCAAAATATCGAGGTCGACATACTCTTAATAGAAACGACCGCTTTGCTGTGTCATATACAATCCTCGCTTTAAATTCATGCCAAATAGAGTGGCGGGTTTAATTATCTAAAGTATTAATAATTATCAGTTATACTACATCTGAATAACGCACCTGGCAATCGCAACACACAAAATGCTTTGTTACAAATAATGTTATACTTACAGACTTTGTTACATAATCAAGTTTTAAATACTAATTAAATGAATTTAATGACAAGCGTTTCCTTCGTTCTCTTGAGCGAGTATGAAATATAGGGGTGTAAGAGCGGACAAGATTTAAGCAATAAGCATACACCATTGTTTGTTTACATAAAAATGATGTATATATTTTCACTAAAAGAAATAACTTTTTCCTTAACCAGTAAGATACCTACTTCTTTTCCATAGACAGTTATTAGCATTTAAACTGAGACAAGACTAGCTATATAGTAATTTCCCATTTTTCTGCTACGTTTCAGGGTTGTCGGTGATAATAAACAAATCACAAAATAGTGTACCGCCCACATCAAAAGTGACTGTCTCTTGATTACAGGAGGCTCTTTAATGACAAATTAAGTGAAAATTATTGCATTCTCTCAATTTTCAGTCAAAACTATAAAAAGTTAATACTACGAGTATATACGTTCATTGTCGTTCAATCATTTAATATTACTCTTAGACAAGGAAAGGTAGGAGTACGTAACATGCATTTGGCGCATTTACCGAACGTGTTACGGAAAGAGACCGATCAAAATTTTATTAATGTCTGACAATGACAGTTGTTGACCACAGAGGATTTGGCCCTATATTCTGCAATATTAAAAGGTTTTTCTCTAACAAAACCAGTAATGCAACATAGTATACGATGCAGCTTGTAAGTATTCAAGTTGTTTAAAAATAATCGATATCCACAGGAAATAATAGAATTCAATGGGCTACTTGCACTAATTTTATTTTTTGATAAATCTGGCAAAATTCAAATGGCATTATTAAGTTTATTTCACACACGAAAAGTTAGCACTTACAAAAAATTGCAAATGCATAAAATTATTAATTAAAAATTGCATTTGGCCCTTTAAATTTCATGTGACGATGTCCACGTCACTATTATCGAGTCTGTTATGCGCAGATAATGAGTTCGAATTTTAGCACACAAAAAATAGCGTATTAACAAAGACAATTCAAAAATACTTTGCACACGTAATTATATGACCTTAATTAATTGACAAACGTGCTTCCAGTGCCGTAGGTGAATGCCTCTTAATTTGGCTAGCTAAATAGCTGGTATGCCACTGGTGATCGCTTTCAGTTGGCAAAAAGGAAAAAAAAAAGTTGGATATCCCACCATCCCACGTAATAAGTGAAAGTGTTACCAACTTGACACTGGTAATAAGTTGCGTACTAGCAGATATCCAGGTTATCTAGCTAGCAAAAATAGGGAACGTCACCTACACCATTGGATACGTGCCGTGAATTTAAATCTGTTATTTTCTGTGGAAGCTGATATCTTCATTCCAACTTTTACATTTATAAATTGAAAACTGATCCATCTTCTCTAAGTGGAGTTGTTAATTAATTCTTCAAAAGAAAATATTCTTAAAGTGAACTTCCACTTTATTTTTCAATTGTAAAGCGCTTTCAGCTACATGTTAGCCATCGTCAGTACAAAAGTTAAAAGGAAACTAACAGTTTGACAAAGTCAAAAATCAGAAACAAGCAAACTTGACTACAAACTGAAATGCAACCCACATGCCAGTAACTCAAACGAAACATTAATTTAGATCAAACAAAGAATTTAGAATAGGACAATTGAAATTACAAAAATCATTTAGAATAGTAAAATTTTGTTCGTTAATAATTTTATAAATCTCTAAAACTTCCAAACAATTTAATTTAGATGATTTAGTACACAAATGTAATGAATTTAGATTGTCTAGCGTGGCAGTGTGTTTATTTACTAATAAATGGTTGGCTAACGAAGAATTTGTTGTAACAATATCTGTATTTTTATACTTTTCAAATTGTTTCAAATGTTCTTTACCTCTAGTTAAAATAATTCAGGCGTTTATAGTTTTTCATGTAATTCATTTTCATTGCAATTCAGTTTATATTGCACAAACCGGAAGATCCTTTTTAACTAGAGGTAAAGAACATTTGAAACAATTTGAAAAGTATAAAACTACAGATATTGTTACAACAAATTCTTCGTTAGCTAACCATTTATTAGTAAATAAACACACTGCCACGCTAGACAATCTAAATTCATTACATTTGTGTACTAAATCATCTAAATTAAATTATTTGGAAATTTTAGAGATTTATAAAATTATTAACGAACAAAATTTTACTATTCTAAATGATTTTTGTAATTTCAATTATCCTATTCTAAATTGTTTGTTTGATCTAAATTAATGTTTCGTTTGAGTTACTGGCATGTGGGTTGCATTTCAGTTTGTAGTCAAGTTTGCTTGTTTCTGATTTTTGACTTTGTCAAACTGTTAGTTTCCTTTTAACTTTTGTACTGACGATGGCTAACATGTAGCCGAAAGCGCTTTACAATTGAAAAATAAAGTGGAAGTTCACTTTAAGAATATTTTCTTTTGAAGAATTTTACATTTATATGCGATACAGAAAACCATGTTGCAGCATTGCTTCTGTTTACGAAAAACCTTTCAATATCTACTTCAATATCGACAAAAAGATTTATTTTAACTTCTATAGCATAAGAATTGGTTATCAAACCCTGTGTGAAATAAAAAAAAACGCTTCAAAGTAAAAATGTCTGAACATTTTGTCAAATTATTGTATAGACAACCACACAGCACGGAACAGCTGTTCATTTTTCATTCTTGTAAATCGGACATACCCCTTCCAAACTCACATTTTATGGACTGTCCATTACAATTCCAAATTATAATATAGAAATATGACACTGAAGTAAACCCAGAAATATCTAATCCAAAAAATTTGATTGGGACTGTTAGGACAAGATGTGTCCGTTCGTCCGCCCAAACGTTGCTTCGCAAAACCAATTTGCAAATGTCAAATTAAACAATGTACTTTACGTTGTGCTTGTTTTAAAGATGCATTATAGGTGGCAATCGTGAAGGAAATGTATATTATTATTAACGTAGTTTAAGAATTTCTTCGATTTGCATAATATTTGTTTTTACTTACATCATCACTATCTATACTCGGCAAGTCTCTGGAGCAAGTCTCTATCAGCCTGTATGTGCAAAGGACGATTAAATGATTGTAACCTATTTTTGTTTCAGAAAATATACGTTTTATGCTCATCCGCCATGACATTATGCACAAGTTACATATTTTAACTTTATCTTGGAATACATACCCCATGATCGAATTTTGGGCGTCTAATTCCGGACTACCAGTAATAAACAAAAAATTAGAAAGACCCATGTACATTTTAGTTTTAGATAAATTATCTCTTTGCCTTTTAATAAATTTTTTTCTATGCTTATATTAATGAATCTGCAAATAATATAACGTTTCTAGGATTGCGATGGTTTCCCAGGAATCAATAAAAGGCTATTTCCCTTACCTGAAAATGTAGATTCAGGACCTCACGAAATTAGTAGGATATGGTAGAATTGCATCTTAATGCAACTATTCATTAGGTAATACATTAATTTAATCTGTCTATTACAGAACTTTACAATGTTCTAGAATGGGTTTGGATGTGTAGAATAGAGTGGTAGTAAATTGGGTATTAATTCTACATTTTGATATAATAATTTAATGACGTTGAGCTCCCCCACCTTGTTAATTGACATCGGTTTTTATATTTATTGAAAATATGCAAGGAAAAGAACCATTGCGGAAAACTAATGTGTTGTATTAATATCTGTCGGACATACAGGGTGTGACGAATCATTGATATACAAGTACACTAAAAATAATTTCATCAACAACTTTCTGCACACTGTTAAGCAATGCTTTATAAGGTTACATTGTATCAAACGTTTTATTTCAGTCAAGAAGTAGAGCTACATAATTTTATAAGAGGTAGTAACGTTGTCAATAAATAAAAGAAAGGTATGAATGCATACGAGATCCGAAGTGTCATTTAAGCAGCAATCAATTTTCCTTCAAATATTCCAAGGTTTAACGCGCTAGTAATTTTTCAAAATTATTGAAATTACTGGTAAGAGTGAAATAGGACGATAATTGCGTCTGTCTTGTATGTTGGAATGACCTAGAATTACTTTTAAAAAGTTGGAAACATTCTTTTTTTCAGGTATACAGTAATTAATAGGTATGAGTATGAAGTCTTCATTGTTGAAGAGGTTTCTAGCTTTTTTGCATAAAATTTATATCACAGTTAGCCGGTTCTTTATATATACATGGGTAGGATTAAAATTGCAAGCAGTAAGGGAATTAATCAGGTTTTGATAAACTAACAAAAAAAGTGTTTTGTTGATTTTTAAGAACTTGCAATTTACATTCATTTTGCCTTCTTAACCCTAAGGATTTAAAACAAAGAAGTAGCTTTGTAGCTTTCTAATGGAACTCTGCATCTTTTCAGAATCTGAAAACCCCTCTCAGATGGCGTAATTATTTCGTGAATCAATTATTTAGCCAAGCTGTGAAATTATTACACGTGATTTGTTCTTCTAAATTTCAGTCTACCTAGTTTAGTAAATTCAAAGTTTATAAATGTTATTAATATTTTCCCGAATTTGAAATGAATGGAAGATACCTTTATAATAAAAAATTATCTATTTTATAAAAATATACACTTGTATTAGAAATAAATTGCCTACTCTAATACAAATGAGCGGGGTCTAATTTGTATCCACAGTCTCCTTCATCGCTACTATACAATTAAACTATAGTAAGACGGTATTGCTAAGAATACCGAGTACTAATTGCGACATATTGTCATTGCTCAACTAATGGTTTGAACTTGCCGGGTTGCACAAATTCAACGAGTTCATTGTCATATTGCAGACTTCAAATATTGTGTAACTCATGAAGTATTCCTGTATCGAAAGAACTTGTTTTCAAGAGAAATTGCTTAAACGCTATCTAGAGAAACATGCTATTTATTTACTCTACGTTTTTTAAATAATGCTTTTTATTGGTGAAGTAACATATTGTTCAAGCGGAACATCATCCATCGACGATCACGCATAGAATAAAATAAAAACGCATCAATTAGGATTTTTCCCAGGGCATGCTTGATTAACAGCGTATGTCGGTGCCACTGACAGGGAATCTCCACTAAGTGAATGATTGGCAGAATAATATCGTTTTTTTGCAATCAATTTCCACGCAACGTTCGATACAGCACTCGATTTAACTAAGTGGTCGGTGGAACACTGCCCTGCTTAGTATATCCGGAAATACAAGCCATGGAGGTTGGCAAATATAAAAATTGCTTCCAAGGCTGGCGATACAGAATATGCCTGTTATTTACTTTCATTTTGGTGCGTGTTATGGGTAGCAGTTACGGTTTCACAATCTAAATGCCGCCTTTAGTTAAGTTCTAATAAGCAACGATCATTAAATGTAATCGTTTGAATACGGTCTCTTTAACTTTAAATCGGCACCATTAGGAATTCTGCTGTTTTTGGCCCCTTTTAAAAAATCCTGGAGTAATGTTTAAGGTGCTTATCAATATCAGTAATAAATATTATCTATTGCTATTACAAATTTTCCTGAAAATTCACATATTGCTACCCTTATTTTAGCTTCTATTCGGTGGTACTGAAAATCTAATTTTTCTTAGAATTTTTACTCTACAATTACTGTAGGTCAGTTTTAAATACATATGGCTATCCCCGGAACAGTATTAGGTCCAAAAGCGTCAATCTCCATTTCAGTCAGTGAGAAGGGTGCAGAAGGTACTAGACTAGGTATTTAGTTTCTTTTCACGATTTAAGGAATGCGACTTTAACATTTGGAGCCTTACAAATTTTATTGTTTACTTTATATTTTTTGTACGCGACTGTTTGTTAATTTATTTTTGTCAATGAATATCTGCGAACTCCAGTATCAAGCAGTAAAGCTAGAAAAAGGGTCTGTACAAGGAGCACAGGAAAAGTAAGTTGCTAAGGTGCAATGGTACCTACGTTGTATTTTTTTTTAGAAACTGTTTTGATGCACTTAATATATGTATTTTTCTAAGTATTCACCAAAGTCGTTGTTAGTAAGAGAGAAATCATTTAGATGGGGACCCTAACTATGCAAACTTTTCATTCTGCGTTTAATAGCTCCAATGAAAGGAGGGTATGGGACGAATTAATTTTAAAAGATTGTGATTCTAGATAGCCTACAAAATTAATTCCAAAAAAACCAATCCTGGGCGGTTGAGAAAATTAACATCAATGTTTGGTTCATACCGCTTCAAAGAAAAACGTCCAGTTTTTTAATGTATTTAAAAACAGGCTACAGTTCGTTTGAATAATTATGACACCAATGGAAACATTTCTAAATACATACTTGGCGCAAAGACGAAAATTGTCAAATACGAAGTCAAACGCATAACAGTATAAAGTGTTATGACAGATAGATTGTATCTGCCCTCGGAGCTAAATATTAACAAATTATACAGAACGTACATTAACGAAACCACTCTTTTATTAAAAGTTTTCATTGATTTTAATACCAAATACAGTTTAAGCTTCAGGAGTCCCAGAATCGACGTTTATGAGAAGTGCCTAGAGATTTCGGTTAGGGTAAAGTTTGAGAAGGACTTAAATCCAGTTGATTAGAGGAAACGGGGTGCACAACATCAGGACTTGTGCCTTCTATGAACTGTTGCGCCAGAATTGTGGTGATCTAATAATCTTATCGCTTGATTGCGAAAAGAACTTGGTTCTCCCAAAAATACCTAACCAATTTGGTTACTTATGAAGACAAATGTACTTCTACAACTTCACTGTTGTGCAAAGGAAGAGTTTAAATAAAATTACTTCCGCTGCCTTCCACCGATTACATTCAAGCATAAATAACGGCTCTTCATTTAGTTGCTGATACATGTACAACCTAGAACAAAAATTCGATTATGGGTGCCTTGTACTCAAAATAGGTGGCCAACTGTGTACCTTCACAGGTTACTTTGATCCAAATATAGTTTTCTCGGTTGCTGATCATTCTTTCTTGGACCGTGTTAAGTAGATAGCACTCACAAATTTTGGACGCCCAGTTATACTCCATAGTAAGTGAAACTTCAAATTATCTCACAAACGCTTATGGTGTTTTTATTTGCATATGATTCTATATCCCTTATTTTATGTTGTAATTAAGTAAAGTACATCAGAACGAGAACAAAGTCGGCTATAAAAGCGATGCAAATGTGTAACTAATTCGACTCTTAAATATGTATATATGTATATAATAAACCACACCTTGTAGAATTTGGTATGAATAATAATTTCAAGTCACACTTTTGTTTCTTCATCCTGACAGTTTCTTCAACCAAATCGAGTATCATACACGTCACTTTTGATATCTAATTTAATAATTTTGATATTTTATACATGTACATAAATTTATTGTAAACTTCTTTGCGGCTTGCTTTATAGAACTCATATAAATAGAAATTGGCACAAACAGCAGAATGTCTTTGAAGCGTCTTCTTAAATATAAATATTCAAAACATCAAAACACAATGTAAGTAAAGATTGTATTTTATAGTCGAGTTCCACACCTATGCCTTAAACATACTTGTACCGAAGGATAACTACGTACACTTAGTGACCACGAATACGAATATAAAGCAAAGTGTCGTCTACCGCAAGATCATTAACCTAGAAAGTCATGTAGGTCAGGCTTTAAGCTGGTACAATGTAAAAATCGAGGTAAAACTCAAACAAAATTCTTTTAGTCATTGAACGAATACAGTTCAAACGAAAAATTCCCAGTTAACTACTATTGTTTGTACACCTTCGTCTATAACTGTTATACGGGGAAAAAGTTCCCATCGATTTCGTGCCGAAGTTGTGAGATATTCAGGACAAAGGTCACGAAAAACGGTTTTTCGCAAATAAGTACATACATATCCCGTTTACAACGAATCGAGAGTTATGACACTACACGTCCAAAATACTGGGACATTTTTATTACAAATAATATGCGGTATGAACATTATTATTATTGAGGAAATAAATAAACATAATTTTTGCTGACGGCCCTTCACTCACTTCATAACTCTGTATGGGTTGATTAGAAAAAGAAACAAAAATACCAACTTGTACATACATAATTTATTTGGAAATTATCGTAGTTAATTCGATCACCTATAAATTTAAGGTAACTCTCATTAAGTCATAGGAATCGATATTTAGACGAAAAACTTTTCTTCGAATCTGTTTCATTGAACATGTTGCAATGCATGGTATCGATAAGTTTTTTTTAACTCGTATAGAGAACACCTAAACCTAAACCACTGACCTAAACGAAGGTGTACAAAAAAATTGTTAGTGTGTCAAATATCGTAACTGATCTACTCACTCGAACTGGATATTTAGTTATGCATCATTGTAGTTTATATATATTTCATATGGTATATCACAGAAAATGCGCAGCATCGCAAACTATTAACAGAAATTTAGGCTGTGCAAAAGAAACAGTACACATTTACATTAGGTATAATGTAGTATGAGATTTTCAGGCGTGAAAAAAACAAATGCAATAGTAAGTCTCATGGGTGATGACAATGACGGTAGTCAGTTTTTATAAAACAAGTTCAACCCTAATTAAAAAATAGAAGAAAAGGTATCTATGAACAAAGAGAAAAGCATAATGCTACGCATGTTACAGGTACCTGAAAGTATAGATTATATTATAGGGTCATGTAGGATTGCAGCAATAATTATTGCAAACTATATTAATATTAATAAAAACAAGTATGTAGGGTTGAACAAAAGGAATTATAAAATAAGGTGAGCAAAAACGTTTTAAAAGAGTTGTGATTTTCTTAAAAAGAACTTTAACATACAGATATGACGTAAACCAGCATTCCAACGACACAATTTTTTGTTTTCATTCCTTGCAACACATCCATTTGGTTTCCTATACAACGACCAAGGTGACGTTGGCGCTGGACAGCCAGACAACATAATAACGCCGAATTATGGTTTGTAGGCTTCCCGGGTTGTTGTCGGTTGTTTGTATTTAGACACTCATTTCTTCGTTAGAAGTAGCTCTGAAATCGAAGTCTTCCATATACCATTCACCAGCATTGGCACAAGTCAGTAGTAGCGCTACGTCCCATAAGCTTTGACACAAATTTTCGAGGCCCTAACATGATTAATAAAAAGAAAATCGCAGATGGCTATTGACACGTTGTTTTAAACTTGGTAGCCCAATTTATATCGATATCTAAATTAGTAAACATTAGTGTTGTCAATATTGTAATGATTCGTTACTCAGTAATCGTTACTTCACAAGAATCGAAGTAATCGATTACCAATTGTGAACAGTAGTCGTTACACGATTACTACGATTACTGCTCGTATACCGATATTCTGCAGTGCCGCAGCACAGCACAGTCATGCGATAGCGAGTAACGACTACGACGAATAACGAGTAAGGAAAGAGTCGGTTCGGATTCGATAGGTAACGACTGAAGTAAGATACGTGGATCGATTGTAGATAAAGTAGAAGGTAGTTAAAGGCGGGGAAAAGTAGGTGTTTAGTCTTTTAGCTTACAAAATAAAGATTCTAAAGGTCGCGTTGAGAAATAAGTTTAAAAATATTATGGTCCAGGGGAATGTTGTTAATTTTGTTTTTCCATCAGCATTTAATAATTATTTGCTCTGCTTCTGTTACAGTAAAAGTGAAACCGTCTGACAAAATCTTACTACCTACACAAAAAATAATTATTAATATAATAAATATTGTTAGTGCCTTACTAAACGCATACAATAATTTAGTTTGTGGTATCCTTAACGTTTGTTTTTTCTTTTAAATACAAGAATACCACTAACGAATAATATTCCAGATATTACTGACGCATTTACTTAATGTGTATATATTTGATAAAACTTTTTTATCTCCTTAACACCAAAATTAATCTTGTTGACGGCAAAATAATAATTATAATAAGAATAATGTAGGAAATCCCATGTCAATTACTGATGTAATAACGCTGTTTCTATAATTACATCGAAAGAAAAAAATGAGTGAACCATTTTATGTGCATATTTTTGCATATATACCTACCTTTCATTTTTACTCTAAGAATATTATTTACATTTGCCGTTGTACTTCTTTGGTTATTTTTGCACAAAAAAGGTGTACCTACTAAAATTTACGTACTAAAACTTTATCTAGTCTGAACACACAACCCGATTTCATTACATATCGTACATAAAATGTATTTCTCATTGCTTTTATTTTTAATTATATATAATTACATAAAAACTTCATAATTTTTATGCGCCTTCGTTTTAAAGTAGGTACCTAGTTAATTAAATTTCAAACGCAGCTGCAGTAATCGTACATGTTCGCGTGGAATACAGTACCTTCCGTAACCGCGGTTACTTTACGAATAACGATTATTAGTGCAAGACTGTAACGTACTCCCGTATTCTGGAATGGCAACACGAATATGTTACCGCTGAGTAATCGTTAACGAGTACGAAGTAACGATTACTAGTTATACCAGTACCGAGTAATCGCGATTACATAAAAGTAATCGGATTTGACATCGCTAGTAAACATCTGCTCTGTCAATCTACTTGGACCCCACCACTAGTTTCGCCCTTATTGGGGCCCCTCAGGTAGGGGTACCGAGTACGTTGACATCGACCGTCGATGGACTGTCGCCTTATTAACCGCAGAGGGCAGTACAGATGTAAGTGAAAGCCAAGGCCCCCAGCTCCATCTAGGCGGAACATCGCATACTATGGCAACCACTTACGACCAAATGCAGGTTCCTATATCGATGGTGACTCTCGCTTACACTTGTATAGGGTTTCTATAAATGTTCATGTAACGCGAGCGGCGTTGATTTCTGAATTCTTTGTGCCGCCTTTTTGTAACTGCTGCTAAGCAACAATAAGCATGGTGATAGTACTAAAGGTTGCAGATCAAATTACAGTCACGAAATTGATGGCTGTATAAAGATTTTCCAACAATTTACTGTTCTATTTTTCTGTCAAAAGTAAGAAATTATAATAATTATTGATATAGAAGGCTTGTGGTTACCTCTACTGTCTACTACACCCTTGCACTGTGGAAGCTTTGTATAGTGCAGCTAACGTTTGTTGTTGTTCACTTAGTTTGTGAATTTTACCATTGCGGCAGGCTAAAAACATCTTTCAGTCTATCATAGTACAATTATTTAACAGGCTTACTGTAGCCACAACCTCATAAATACGATACGTAACCTAAAAATTATATCCCACAGCTCCAAAATGTGAGTTTTCTGCAAAATTAAAGTTGATTATCCCACAAAATTCGTATTAAAATATATCAAATAATTTAACAATCGACAGATGACAAGTATACTTCAAAGCAATAGTTGTGTGTTCACTTTCCTGAGAGGCGGCAAATTGATTTAATCGATAATTTCCTTACGCGCCCTGGATGCATGAATCATTTATAGAAACGATACAAACTAGAAATTAGAAAAAACATTTATAGTTAGTTGGACGAGTCTTTAAAGCCAAAATAATAATAATATTACGCATTTTGCAATTCAAAATACATTTCGCAAAATCATTTATCGGACAGTTGCCAAATGCGAGCAAGATATTTTTGAGGTAAACCTACTAAAGAGAGGAAACACAACAGAGCACGATCCTAAAGAATGGCAAGAAAAGCAAAAATACCTGCTTGTACCTACCTATTTCAGTAAAAAACTAGCACACTAGCATCAAACATCTAAGAGCACCATGTGCGGGAATCCTCGCGTAATGCACTAATAATATAAAAAGGTCACAAGAAATATAACCAATCAACTAGCTAGAATCCGATATGTTGCTCTGCACCAACAAAGATCCATTTTGCTAACTTGTTGGTCATTATGACGAAAAGTGTTTCACTATGAACAACTTCAAAATTAAGGGAAATGACGGTTTTATAGATATGGATAATATTTTACATTTCCCTGATAATGTCAAACTTACACAAAAAACCAAATTTTCTAAGGTTTTGGTATGGTGCGTTATTTTTCTATGGAGCTCATTAAGACTTTTAGTTAGTCGAGTAAGATGTGAAGCCCTGGATAGTCAAAGATAAATTGATAATTGTCATACAACATTGATTCATTTATGTAGTAAAGTAGAACACGCTGGGGATGATTTTATGTTCTGGCCAGACTTTGTGTCCTATCATTATGCAAGATAAAGTCAACATTGGGTAGTTGACAGTACCAGTACCAGTACCATTTGTTCTACGAAAGGTTTCTCTTATTCTTGACCGGGCGCGTCCCATGGAAGGTTTTTATGGTAGTCTTATTTCGAAAAGTTTACTATGGAGGATGAGAATCGCAAAATGAGGAAAAAAACTTCGATGCAAAATTTACAGAAAAGTCCGATGGATCCGTCCATCGAAAGTTGCGCTTATTGCAAAACTAAGGTCCTTTTTGTTTAGTTTCAGTTTATAATTTTGTTGCTCATAAAACACTAAATTACCATGTATTAAATGCTTTTGAAATTTGTACAAAAACTTATGGGATATACGATATCGCAGAATACTGTGCGATAACCGACCACATACTATCAAGTGTGGATACAAGCAGATATTGATATGAGAACACCCAGACTACAAAGTAATCAACTAGGTCCAGAAGAACACCCCTGTCCAGCTTTAGTCGGGACCGAGGAATCAAATTGCTTAGGCTATGGAAATTGGTGTTGTGAATAAATAACGGAATAGATTAGGACATCCGTTTTAGTATTGCTTCTGATGAAGATATCGACATGGCTGTCGAAATGAAACAGTGGACGAGAACCACAAGTTATTCTGCATTTTCAGAACAAAACTACACCTTTGTGAAAAAACTTTGGATTTTAAAGGCGGTTACGTACCTATGAAGATAAACACTATCAGAATTAACCGTTTAATAATCGCTTAAAGTACCTACATTATGAAATAAATGCGTCATATCGTATATTAAAGTATAAATAAAATAAATTGGTATTAACCCGCAAATTTATGGCATCAGATACAAATGATTACTTATGCGGAAGGGATTTATGCGAATATTGCAAACGTCACGCTTGGAGCTTCAGTTATTCTCGTCGAATTGATCAAGAACTTACGTATAATAGGCAGAGCCTGTATAAGCGTACGCGATTTTTTTGTGTTCATGTTCCATCTGGCGGTTTCACAAGGTTTTACAACACACAGTCTCCTTTATTTTGTAACGATGATTAACCTTCTGCGTTTGTGCAAGAGGTAGTTAAAAATCATTATAAAATTATACGAAGTGTTACAAAACTATTTAAGTGGATTAACCAAGTATTAAGCTTTTACCTGCGGAAAAAATGAACGTACTTATTATTAATACTATACTGATTGAAATAGCGCGAAACTAACGCATCAGCGCTACGGTTCTACGCAACTGCTGGAGTATGTTTATTGACTTTAATAAAATCCTCAATGAAATGATAATTTTGTATGAATGTAATAAAATTATGCTTACTAAGCAGGTACGCGGACCTGGGGTAAATACCGCTTAACCGAAACATTACTTTTACTGCCTGTATCCCGTATGCTGGGTACAATAGTAATGAAGTTTATTTTAATAGCAAGACCAGTATGCAGAAATTTGTTTTTTAATTTTCCTGTGATGATTATAGTTATCACACCTAGTTTCAAACCGCCGTCTAAGATTGTTCAAGTTCGTCATTCGTATCAAAAACTATAGAAACTTGAATTTTTTTCAAATGGAATGTATGAAATGTATTTTTCCACTGCCAAATGTGAAATAAAACGTTCTTTTGTTTGATGTATAGCATTGTAAATAGTTCGAATTGACCGCTATTGAGTTATATCAGAAAGTAATAGACAAATAATTATATTATCGAGATTCTGTTGTTTGTATATTTGTATTGAATTTACTTTCTATTAAATAAGATTTAAAATCAAATAGCATTGTTCGAAACGTAACAAGATTGTTTCCTCAAATCTCGCATGCTTAGAAATTGCGTTATGACTTGTGCCTTTCGAACATGCGCCAAATCCATTCTTTACCAACTCTCTCAACTGTTTAAAATTTTTGGACCATTTTCCCCKAAAGTAACTTGAAATCCGATTTCTCACGTCTTCAGTTGTCAGTTTCCTTAGATCTGCAGACCAGCTATCACGTTCACAACGACCGATCCACAAATTTAGGATATTGTGATTGAAAAAATCTCAATAGCCCTGCTACGTGGATAAGCTCTATCTTGTCGAAACCACGAGACACGCAGCAAAAATTTTGGTCATTTTCTTCTCCCAATAACTGGAAAGTACGTGACCATTATTGTAGGAAATGATTTCTTAACGTTATCATTTAAAAATATTAAAGGGATTTCCACCCTCTTATAGATATAATTATGACGGTTCATGAACCATTATGGTGATGGTATAAGCTCCATCAGAAAGCAGTAGCTGTTTGCAAAATGCAATGTGTCTTTATACTTTCCTAGAATTCAATGAATAAACACTAACCTGCTTTCAAAGTCAACATTAGTTAATTTATGACGCTGAATTCGGTATGACGTTTTTAACATTGTCAGTGCGGATACTGTGTACATACAACATAGAATTTCGCTCATACTTGCATGTGGGTATTATATTACAAAACCCAAACGAAAGTTAAATTTTGTCTGTTGCAATAGTGTCTCTACTCTTCTAATTGTTTGCTAAAAAGCTACTTTATATGGATGTGTTATATCTGGGAGCTGCTTCACGTAAATTCTCAAAATTCTACTTACACTTCCTCTGCACCAAAATAACATTTTCAGCGGGCGATGCATCGATATTTACGTAAATATCGATACATAGATGCTATCAATACTACAAAGTGAAATATAATGATAAATATTAAATATCGTACGAATTTTCATTGTTCCGAGATGAGATTTATTTATTTATTATGTATGTATTTGTTCTTGCCACGTTTAGACCTCTTCCTGATCTTTGTCAAGTCTTCCTTATTTGTATAAGTCAAAAAATAAAAAGTACAAGCCATATGTTCTAAGTAATAATAATAAAAAATTAAAAAGAATTCGTTTTTTACTTTATACATTCTTGTATTTAATTTGTTACAGAAAGTGCACCCGATATACCGGTAAATCGATGTTTAACCATTCGGTAGCATCTATGCCAGAGATTCCCAAACGTTTTTGAGTCACGGCGCCCTTGAATAATTTATGGGTTTTCTACCGCTCTCTAACCTAAGTTTAAAATACAAACAGACTTAGTCATTACCATTAACTAAATAAAACACAAAAAAATACACCACAAATAATATTATAGACATAAAAAAGCTGCATTATTACATTTATTTTCGATCTATACTTGCTCTTTATAAACACAACCGTCGCAAATCCATCTTCGCTTAAGAGCACATTCATCTTTTGCTGAAATCCAAAATTCGGTCATTTCGTTTAGAAAGTGCTATCGCAAGATAACTCAACTCAAATTTGAGTGGAGTGAAAGGATTTTTAATCCATGTAAGCTTGCCGATATTCTCATTTTTAGAATATTTATCAAACTAGTTGTTAAGTTGTACCAAATATATAATGTGCGGTGAAAATAAACAATGCCAAAGGAATAAAATATTTTTATTAAAAACACTAGAAAGCTATTCCATAAACACAACTAATGATAACTGGAAATATTTTTCTGCTAAGGAAGAAAATTTATGTTAAAAAAAAACAAAAGTGCCAAGTCATATCTGAGTTTGAAGTTAAAAAGGTTGTGGCTTGGTTGGTAGCCTGAGTCTCTCTACTCAGAAACTTCAATTTTAGAACACTCCAAGGAAATTGTCAGGTTCAGCATGTTAACGTGTTCCAATCGTTTGTATTTTTTCCCAATGTTGCTTACGAGGACTTTCATGTTTTAGGAATCGCCCACATTGTCGACTTGCTACTTAGGTTAATTTACATATTGGCAATAAGATTAAAAGATATCCGAATCGTGCAACTCTGTTCTTGAAACTACAAAACAACCAACTAAAACTAGACTATATTCTAATACTTTTGCAGAAAGTCATCTAGTTTCGGCTGGCAGGCTTATTTATGTTAGTTCTACAGTAATATAATCTCTACTCCCTAGAGACTTGTCTTAGTTGAATTGAAAACAGGAGTAAAATTATGAATTTTTGCAACATTTCGCGGCGCCCCTGGACAACCGCCGCGGCGCACACCTTGGGAACCACTGATCTATGCAGTTGCATGCATTCGATACCTTTTGCCATCACTACAGCCATGCATTTTTATTTTTCTAAGTACTTGGAGTTATTTTTTTGTGCTCTTTATAATAGCAAAAAAATACCCATGGCTCTATCTCTTAGTTTAACAATTACTGCACGTTTTCGCGAGTAGGTATTGCACTCAATTTTCACACGTCGAGACCGTACGGATGCATTTTAGACCAAATGTATATGAACTAATAATAATAACTGCCTCTTGTCAAGCTACTTTCGCCTTCTAACGAACTCGGTAAGTTAACAAAAATGCTACTGGAGCCAGTCATAAAGTGTAATTTTTAATTATTTTGCTAAATAACTAAAATTAAAAAAGAAAAACAACAAACGAGTGCAGCAAAATTCATTCAAATAAAATAAGTTACACTGGGAGTTATATCTATATTATATTTTTAGATTCTGGTAAAATATTTTTAAAACATAAATCACTTTTTGTGATTTATTTTGTGATTAAGGGCTAAAAAGTAGATGTGAAATTTTAATCAAACATAACTTAAACCGACACCCACCTAAATTTAACATAAACATTATAGAATTTTTATTATTATACTGCACTTCATACAATGTAACTAGAAAATAAACGGTTTTTTAATTTCTTGTGGTAGATTTACGCTATAATCGCTCTATAGAAATTGAGAAAAATAATTAGACTCTAATCAGAACAAATTTAGAGAACAGTTCTTCACAATAATAGACGCTAGCTGTTGTGACTTGCTTTAATGCCCAGATAAAAGTTGTACCGAGAATCCTGTCATAAATTACCGCAGTGTAGACTGATGCCGAACCTTAGATTTGGTTATTCTCTGAATTAGATTATGCAGAGCATTACATTGTCTAGATTTTTGATTTGTTGTTATTGTTTTTATATCACTTGTTTAATGAATTATGATTGTTCAGAACAACAGTTAGCCAAATCATTTTTGTTAATTTTAGGGTATAAGCTAATGTCCCTAAATTTTTTAAAATTTAATCTGGGTAGCATATAAATATTAATTAATGATAGTCCTTGATATGTAACAGTTTTTAGTAAAATATCATGTATGCATCTCAAATTATAATGTTATTACGCTTTCACAGTCTGCGTTGGTTAATTCATTCGGTATTCCTATCTGAAGAGTCCAAATAAGGACGAAACTCAGAGCCGTAGTATCCGAATGGATTCATACGAGCAGATGTTATTTAATTGTGTTATAATAATTATACCTTTAATTTAAATTAAAATTAATGTGTCCGAAGTATAAAACAAGATGAGCTGCAAAGCTATTTTTGTATAACTGGAAAATAAATATGTGACACAGACTAAACAACATTACACACGCATTAAGCAATGATAATTGTTTCTACATTGGATCTTATCTTTAAACCTTTGAAGGAGGAAACGATGCACGACACTTGTGTTGCTCGATAGACGATATAAATGAGTACTTTATTTTCCTTTTGCTAATTTGGTATGCTACAGTCACCGATTTGCAAATGTCTTGCAGATGTCACCTGGACTCATTAATGTTTCCAAGATTATGTCATCTCTTATACAGGAACGAGTAACGATAATTTTTAGCGCAAACAACAACAAATAAAACATTTTCCTGACTGTACAAACAAAATTGATCTGAAGTACAGATAAGATATCGTGCTGCTTGTATCCACAGTAAGCATGATTAAATTTAGTTTTATCATGTGAGCAGGTTACTTTGGTGTATTACAGTTAGGTAAGTTTAACTCAACACATTTAAAAATTTGGACAATAAGATTTGCTAGATGTGTAGTTTTTTTTGGCTTACTGCATAAATTAGTGAAGTCTGCTTTTGCACATTTGTGTTGTTTTAATGTGTTTATTTCGCACGTGTCTAAGTTTCCTATACACTTTTACAGCGGAACGTGTAATTATTACAATTTTTCTGTAACTCAGTAGCTTGTATTACCTACAATCCGATGAAAATTGCATTTCATATCAAAAACAGCCTCGTACTACTGTTTATTTTTGCTTACACTAGTTTCTTACTAATATACTGGCCAGCATTTGCAAAAGTAACGCATTGTTTAGTAAATTGTCTTTCTTGAATACCCAAGCTGGCTTAATTAATTTAAATGGTTGTTGCTGAATTGCTTTTCTATAGTTGTCGTTTTACTTCATTTGATGTACATGTCGTAGACATGTTGCAAAAGCACGCGTTTTATAAAATGTCCAGGTTGTTCGAAAATGACTGGGCTAAATGTAAAATGAAGCAATACGCAGCATGATTTGACGTTGCGCCTGATACACTTAGGCGTTTTGTTATACGTCTTTGTGTTTGACAAAACACGTATGCGTATTTCGGCATATTTTAAAATAATGCCACTCTCCGTTGCCGAAAGATTCTGTTGAAGATACATATAATGGCAGAAGAAGATTTAGAAAGAGTAAGTGGCGCACCACATAATGCTATAGACACAAACGACATTCCACCAGAGAATGAAGAAATCGATGTACTGAAATTGACGACGTAACGCGCTCAACTGTCACTATATCTACCTCCGAAAATGTTGACTGTCAAGTATTAAATCTTAAGTTCCCATCTTTACGTTTTGCATGTTTTTGAGACATATATATTTTATATTCTGTTTTATACTTACGTGTTTCTATTTTATATTTAAATGGAAACTTATGTAAACGGATTCCTAAATTTTTGATCCCGTTTGTGAGAATAAAATTTCGCATTTGTTTAGAAAATTATTTTTTTTACATATAAGTACCCATGTCTTTTTATTGTGTTTAAATTTGGGAGTAGGCGAATTTGTTCCAAGCCGATGCAGGTATACTAATCTGCAAAGCCAGTTGGGCCCCAAACATAGGCAAATTGGGTCCCGGTAAGCCGTCGTGTTATAAAAAATATTTTCTTAGAAAATCCTTAATACCTAGTATTCCACGTTAAAGCATGGCGTTTCTGGTCTTTTTTTGGTCTTCTTCAGTTAGCACAATAGCACATGAATCACGAAGAATGCTAGAACTAGAAGGTAATATGCTGAACTTTCAAGTTGCATCCAGCATTTTAGTTGAGCTTATTCAAGTTCTCATTCTTTTATTTATAAGGTTCTACCTAATTATGATTAGATTTCCAATCAAAACTTTTGTTTGCATAATAATGCACTTAAATCACTCTCGTTATAACCATTACTTGTACCGTGTAATTGTATAAATTCATTTGACTGAATTATTTTGGAATTAAAATATACAGGATGTGCAGTAACCAATGAGGCATATGTTAAGAGTTGCTTCCTTGGGTCAAAATAAGCCAAAATAAACCAACTTACCTTACAGCAATTTTTCTTCTTAGGAAGTCATAGCCTTCTTTTCTTTTATTTTTCAAAATATTTTATACAAATTTGATACAGCGGTATACACATCTAATCAGTCTAAATAGGATAGTCTATTTACAATAATTTGAATGAATCACAGAGGGCGCTTAGGACATTTTTCCCAATATTTTGTTTTTCTTGTAGAATAAATCATAAGATATAAAACATTTTGAAATTTCTTGGAAATTAGTGGATTTGCTTTGAAAAAAATATATTTGTCATGTATCGCTATATTGAGCCGTTTCGGAAAAAAATCGATTTAAATTTATCCCTGCCCCCTGACGAAATCTAATGATCATAAAATACTTCTAACCTAGTAAACCTATTTCATTAATGTGACAGTGTAATTTATGTGAATTTAATACCAGTGGAATCGTCTATAACGAACAAAGCTTTCTCCCATGATCGACTCCAACTCGATCAATAACGGATATCAAATTTTCAAAATGTTGATGTTCTGTAACGTTTGAAGCGGGAGGCTGCACACCATAGGGCCCTGAGCTACTGCCATACTAAGTTTGGTCGTAATCCGATCAATTCCGTTTATTGAGTGATATACGAACTTTGATGTCCTGTAACTTTTGAAGCGGGAGGCTGCACACCATAGGGCTCCGGATTGGAGGTCAGTGGGTCATGAGCTACTACCATACTAAGTTTGGTCAATTCCGTTTCATTGAGTGATATACAGGGTCCGTCACTTAAAACTCCCCAGGCTCGTATTTTTGCTATTTTTTAGGTACAACTTTAAGTTATATATGAAATTGTAGGTCTTTTTAAACTCTTTAAAAATAGCATAGTGAGTTTCCAAATTTTTTTTTGTTAATTATCATATTTTGTAAATAAAGTTAATTTTTGTAAATATTTTTTAGCCTTACCCCGTATAATAAATATTGCTTTATAGTTGGATGCCGCCTTTTATTTTCTTTAATTTGTGTCTTTACCATGTATGCGTAATTTTTATTCCTTCTTAGTGAAAAACAAGAAAAACTATTCGCCGCCATTTTTGTTAATAGGGTTGTTCAGATTTTTTTAAGTGTTATTTTAGTAGCTTATTACGGTACAAATTATGCCTACATACCCATCGCTGCACACAAAACCCCAAAATTTGGAGTAACTTCTTAATAAATAAAGTACAAAGTTCGTTCTACAGAGAGAGAGGCTAGAAAACGAAACCTTGCGATGAGGCTAGTTTGGTTTTCTACATCACGCACTAGCCTCATCGCAGGGTTTCGTTTTCTAGCCACTCTTTTTATAGAACGAACTTTGTACTTTATTTATTTAAAAGTTACTCAAAATTTTTGGGTTTTGTGTGCAGGGATGGGTATGTAGGTATAATTTGTACCGTAATAAGATACTAAAGTGACACTTAAAAAATTCTGAACAACCCTATTAACAAAAATTGCGATTGTATGATCAAACATCTTAAGTAATTAAGAATTTAGATGGCAATGCCATCTGTCAGCATTACACTGACATGATGACAAAGCCACCTATCTGCTGTTATGGGATCTGCTTTCTAAAGGAAGTGACCTGCAGCCTGACAAATTGGCATGTACCTGCATACTTCATTTTGACAGCAGCCCCCACCGCACTTTTTGCAAGGGAGCAAGAACTGACATACATTAAAATTCATGTCTATGCTGTGCTGTCTGCATCGCAACCAACTGCAGATAGATCTATTTCGCTATCATTATAGCTCATCAGTGCAGTTTAGATTTAGTTTTGACAGCACGGCATAAACATACATTTTAACTATGCCGTGCTGTCTGCACTAGACCTAAGTTGCACTGACGAGCTATAATGATAGCGAAATAGATCTATCTGCAGTTGGTTGCGGTGTAGACAGCACAGCATATACATGCATTATAGTGGATAAGATATGTTTTTCAGAAACATATTGGCTTGCTAATCCAATTAAGTACTTTTCATAATCATTATTAACACATTCGAGCAATAAATTGATCATTATAGTATAGTAATATTCAAGTTAAATAGACGAATTAGTAATTTGGTTCCCATTTCTAGTAGCCCAGTCAAAACAAACCATTTTATGCTACGTAGAATATTAATTTAGATTTTTGCATTAATTTAGTTAACATTTTGCGAACACGTGTTTAGGAATACCTAATTGTACTGAATTATTCACAACGTATTCATTGCGTCATTCAACGGTTGCGGTACAGACAGACAGCACAGCATAGACATGCATTCTTAAGTAATATTTGTTGAATCGCACACAATTAGTTGAATATCAAAACGTCCCCCCCGCTCATACACATTCAGTCTGCTTCAGGAGTACCCCAAGGGTCTAACTTAGGTTCTTTAGTTTTCTCCTTTTCATCAATGATTTGCCTACTGCTCTGCAAAGCCCTAGCCTTCGTTTCGCAGGCGGTTTGAAGATCTATCTTCGAATTAGTTCTGTGGATGACTGTGGCCACTTGCAGGACACTGCTGTTAAGTTAAATGCGGTAGTAGAAGCAACCAATTAGGAGAAGATGGTTAAGGGTTAATGATATTGCTATTATTGTTGGATTTATTGCTTGCATTGCATTGTTGCATTAGTATTTCATTATATTATATTATTATGTTGCTGCATTATGTTGGATACATATTTATTTTTGTAATAACGTTACTTAGAAGATGTTATTGTTTTTTAATATTATTTTTTCCTGTAATTGGGTGTTATCCCGTTGGAAAATAAAGATGATTATTAATATTATTATCATTAAAGTTTGGATTCGTGGTCTCTGTTAGACGCACCATTTAAATTACTTGTTTAAGAATTGTTACTGTGAGTATTACCAATGTTTGAGAACTGTTACTGTCAATGTCATATATTTACGGCCTTTGCTAACTTTAACATTACTTCAGTCTGAATTAAGCACTTGTTGAATATCAACAATCGCAAAACGCGATTGAATCAATAGACAAAAAGTTATCATCTGTTGATTGCAGCATCAGTAGATTAATAATTCTTTGAGTTTCACCGGAATATACAGATGATATCAAAATTTTTGTCTCTTGAAACTAGTCGATTATTGCTATTTTTGCAACTGTCTTTGTTCAAGATATTCAACAAATGTTTATTGCAGTAGGAGGTAACATAAAGTACTAGCCGGTTTAATCCACATTACTCCCTCGTCATACAAATTGCTTAGGCTTACAATAATTGTAATTTGCCTGATCACACTTTTAACACTTGATTGCATACTTCTCTTTGTAATTATTTTTAAAATCGTTTTATGCACGTGTTAAGTAACACATTTTGATTTGTTTTTAATGCTAAATGACATTGGTTAAATTCATTAGATAATAAGGGCTCGAATGACAAGAAAATGCATAGGCAAGATTATATCATGAAGATTTGATAACGTCATATAAGCGTGACAGTAACAGAATGCTCTGTTTCAGAATAAATCTCTTTTTAAATCTTGTGTAGCTGTTTCAGTGTTTTTTTAGAATTATTGCACATAACCATTATTTTTAAATTCATGCGCTACCTTATCGATGCTCATATAAAAAAAAAATCATTAATGTGCATAATATAACATTAAAGTTGTTCGGATTTTTGCAAATAACTTTTATTTTTGAATGTTATGCGTTATTTTTATCGACACCCGGTTAGATATAACTAAGAACATCGAGAGGAAATTAGTGTTTTGAGACACTTAAATTCTGTACGCTTTATCACGTGCCCTTGGTTTGTATTTTTTTATCACAAGATTTTCATTAAAGCATTTTAAACTGTATAAATTCTTAGGAATAGGGACATAATGCTTTTGTTAACGTACTCGATTTGAACAAAATTAAAGATTAAATATTAGATCCACTTTAACAAAATTATCTTGGACTGACCATTCTTTATCGGAAAAGATACTCTAAGCAACAATTTTGTTTACGGCTTTAAGTTATGTACTTCACTCACATGTGGGTATGCAACAGCCACTCTAAAAGATAAACGGATAAGTATAGCAAACTGCTTCCACGAAATCGACGGTGTCATAGTAAATGTATGTTTTTCCATCGCCACTCGAGACTACACTGAAATTTTTGTTTCAGTATCGTTGAGGTAACCATGATGACACCGGTGCGCGTACTCCTAGTGGCGGTTTTGGCGGTTTCYGCCGCTAGAGCCGGATGTCCGTCGAAATGCCGATGCATGAAACAAGCAGTCAATTGTACTGGTGGAGGGTTGGAATCAGTGCCCAGCTTCGAAGGTCTTGAACTGCAGCCGTCGGCGATCGATCTTTCATTCAACGAAATAATGACCATAGGATCGATGGATTTCAATTTTGATGCTGCTGCCGACATCAAAGTCCTGAATTTAACGGACAATTCCATATTCGACGTGAGCGAGAGGGCGTTTCTGGAAATGACGGGACTGCAAGAAATATACCTGGCAAAAAATTTGTTGGAAGTCGTGCCAGACCTTTTTGTTGAAGACAATAGTAACTTGGTGCTACTAGACCTGTCTGGAAATTTTTTTGAAGAGGATACACCAAAAATTCATTCACAAACGCTCGAAGCTTTGGATCTGTCGCTGTCAAAGATTTCAACATTTACCGAAGAAAATGTGATGTACATACCAAACCTAAAAATTTTAAATTTAAGCAACAATAATCTACAGATTGTGGACCCTGCTGTATTTGATGCACTCCCAAACCTCATTTCTGTTAATGTCTACTATAATATTTGGGAATGTTCAGAAAAGACAATTCATCTATTCGACTACCTGCTATCTAGGAATCTAACGGAAATATCTGACCCAGTACGGTGCTTAAATGAACAAAAACTCTTCTTAGAGATTTACACCAAAGAAGGAGGCGGAGTAGATATAAACCAGATTGCTCTAGAAGAACTTATGAAAGAAGAATTAGAGGAAAACGATGAGGACTACTTATACAATGATGATGAGGAAAGCACTGCTGACCAACCGGTTGCGGATAAAGAATTACAAGAAATAGCAGAAGAAATTGCCAACTCTTCGTCCATAGAGCCATCCATGGATGTGGTAATAAACGAGGATGTTAATATTTTTGTACTGGGACAACCAGATACCTTCTTTGAAAGGAAATACCAATATTTCTTCACCGACAGTTTAGTTGTTCTAGTTGCAGCCATGGCTTTTGTTTTGACTTTCTTATCGGGATTATTTATAGGATTTTGCGTCGTCGGAAGGTCTAATATGAGGTTAAGGAGTAGAAGAAACATGAACTCCAGCACCAGTACCTTAATAAGTAAACTTACCGAAGATATTGCGTAATTTTGTGATATCCTTTTAACTTTAGCTTTATGGTTAGTTTATCGATTATGATTAATGGTCATTTTATAATTATAGATGTGCGTAGTTAGAGATAAGAAGCTTTTGAAATTGTATCAATTTTTTATGAACTCATCACCTTATTTGTCAAACGAAGTATTATCTCCGTAATAAAGTCTAGATAAAAACATGAGATTTCGATACGCCACCTGCTATCTGTTGCATTTTAGTTGAAATGAATTTTATAACCGTACTGATTCTGTACTGTCTGGCATCTTGTAAGAAAACATATAAAAACGACATATTATAACAGTAATGACTCTACTGTATAAATTAGATTAATCTATCTTGCTTTATCTTGCCCAGTAAGCATATTCATGTAACTATATTTTTATCGACATGTATCTGTATGAGTGTCGGCTTGAACTAATACCTAGAGTGCTACAAATGACCTCCCGCGAAGGTTGCTCATTAAGAACAATATTTAAACAGGACATATTACTAACAGTATAAAATAGAACAAAAGTTTTAATAAACGTTTTAGCAATTTAACCCGTTCGTACACCTTACATAGGGTGTGCCAGCCACACAACTTCTTTTTTTTAATAAAACGCGCTGTATGTTGCTATATTTTAAATTATTCAGTAAATGCCACTTTGTTAATATGATAAGTGGTTTATGAAGCGCCAGCAACGTTTTGAAGTTATTTTTTATATAAATTTGAGGTTTGCTGTAGATAGAAAGATAAACAGATTGGCCTTACTAGTTAACTAAGCTTGAAACGTAGGACAGATGTAATAAAACATTGGAAAAAATAATTGCATGCAATCATTGAATTCAATTACGACAATCTATAATGGATAACTTCACTTTTTAATAAAATGATATATTTATTTTTACTATTAAATGTAACATTTGCCGCCTTTCTACCTTATTAAGATATATTTGCATCTACGTCTAATACTTTTGAACGTATGTGTATTTGTGATTATGTGCAGGGTTTCTATAAATGATTCATGCATTGAGGGCGCTTATGGAAATTATCGATTAAATCAATTTGCCGCCTCTCGGGAAATTCAACACAATGATGTATACTTGTCATCTGTCGATTTTTATATTATATTTATATTATTTGATATATTTATATTTATATATTTATATTATTTGATATATTTGAATATGAGAAGACGCGTGCGAGTGTGTATTTTCAACATATTGTTGTACTGGGTGTTTAAAATGAAGCGTTCCTGTGCATGGTTTCAGCTCTATGCTCTATCCCGAAGTCAAATTCCTGCAGCCTTTCTATCCATCTGGCTACCTGACCATCTGGATTTTTAAAGTTCAAAAGCCATTTCAAAGCAGCATGGTTCAGCAGATTTAACTACAGCCAATAACTCTCTTCTAGTGAAACAATAGTTTCTTTCTGACTTCAACAGTGTTTTGCTGAAATATCCAATAACCTTTTCTTCTCCAAACTGTTCCTGTGCTAAAACAGCCCCCAAGCCAACATTGCTAGCGTCCGTATCCAAAATAAACCTTCCCTCAGAATGAGGGTAGCTTAGAACCGGTGCGTTCGTTAAGGCATCTTTTAAATGCTGAAATGCTTCAGAATAATCTTTGTCCCACAGGAAACACCTTGCTTCCTCTGTGAGTTTGATCAATGGTTTTGCAATACTAGCAAATCCTCTAACGTATCGCCGATAGTACGTACACAGTCTCAGAAAGCTACGCAACTCCTGCTTATCCTTGGGTACTGGCCATTCTACCACTACTTTAATTTTCTGCTCGTCTACGGCTACTCCTTGGGATACAGTATGACCAAGGTACTGAACTTCCTTCTGAAAAAGATGACACTTCTTAGGACCAAGCTTGAGACCTGAATTTCTAAGGCGCTTAAATACCTCCTCTAAATTCTTCAAATGGTTTTCAAACGAATTTCCCATTACAATTATATCGTCAAGGTATACCAGACATGTTTTGCTTGACAGACCTCTGAAAACTGTTTCCATTAGCCTTTCAAAAGTTGCAGGAGCATTATAGAGACCAAAAGGCATAACTGTAAACTGCCACAATTCTGTGCCTACTGTAAATGCAGTTTTTTCGCGATCTTCCGGTGCCATTTCTACTTGCCAGTACCCACTTTTAAGATCTAAGGTGGAGAAAAACTGAGCCTACCAACGTGTCCAAAGTATCGTCGATTCTAGGAAGTGGATAACTATCCTTCTTGGTTACATTGTTTAGTTGACGATAATCTTCACAGAATCGTGTCGAACCATCTTTCTTCTTTACTAATACTACACGTGAAGACCATGGTCCACTGGCAGACTCAATTACCCCATCATTTTCCATATCCTGGATAATTTTGTTGGCCTCTTCACGTTTAGCAAGGGGTAGTCTTCCAGGAGCTTGTCGAATGGGACGTGCTTCTCCTGTATTGATTATGTGCTGAATCACATTGGTTTTGCCTTTCTGTCCTTGACCATAATCAAATACATCCTGGTAGCTACAATCCAACATTCCAACTGTGTACGTTATCAGGTTGCAAATATTCAGAAGAGATTGAGCTCTTTAATTTGTCAGACATGCCCATAATTGATTCTACGTTGGCATCAACCTGCCGAAGTATTGAGGAAACAGGAGAACAGTATCCTAAGACTGTTCCTTTCCTCAAGCATACAGAGTCATGATTAACTTTCATTATTCTTATAGGTACCTTCTTTTTTACACGAAGTAACAACTTGCCTACCGCAACACCCCGTCCTACTTCATGATCATGACTTCTAGGTTCAAACATCATAATATCCTTGTTATTAAATTCACCCTCCAGATAGCAGGTTACAATGGTTTCGCACCGGTCAGTAATGAGAGTATCTTCAGCCAAAATCACTCGAATGACGTTCCCAGTCTTTCCATGAATTACAAGTTTTTCATCATTAATTTTTAATATTCCACGCTTGAGATTCAGTTCAATTCCCTTAGTACCCATGACGTCTATTCCAAGAATGAGTTCATTCTCTATCTCAGCTACTAGTGCGCGGTGACTAAATGTTGTACTGCCAATCTTAAAAGTGATATTATAGACTTCACCTCTGATGGTAGCTGGTTCCCCTGTTGCAGTACGCAAACGCCAATTAGTGGGTTCAATCTTTGCTGGTGTTTTCACATCAGGCCTAATGATTGTCTTTGATGCACCTGTATCCAACAACAAGACCCGCGATTCGCCATTAATCAGACCATCCACAAACAGACTATTATGTTGATGAGAAAGGGAACCAACCTCAACAATTTTTTCTGGGGCATGGTGAAGAGAGGTCGAGGACTGCCCCTTATCGTCGACCCTAATTAGTTTTCCTGCGACGTGGAAGTTGATGCGTCTTTAAACTTTTTACATCGACATGCCCAACAGCTCCACAGCCCCAACAGCGAATTTGTTTTCTTTCTGCAAACACTTTTTCTATAATACGTCTCACCGTCGCTTCGTTGTTAGGTTCTTCGCTATCCTCCTGAATATTGCGAACTTGTATTGAATATCTACTGCTTTGCTTAGCAGCCTCGAATTCTAGAGCACGAGCCAAGCAGTCTTCTAAGTTAGTAGGTCGCGCTAGCATCAGCGCTTGTTTGGTTTCATGGTCCCGAATACCATCCATAAATGACTACTGCCAAACGACTTAAAATGCTTTCCGGAGTATTTGGAATAAGCAACGCGAACCAGCCGTGCTATATCAGCTTGAAATCCTTGTAGCGACTCATTTGGTTTTTGATATCTGTTTTTGAGTTGAGAATGATATATTTGTTCCAAATGTGCTTGGCCATATCTAATTTCTAACTGACATACAAGCTTGTCATAATTTTCTTGTTCTGTGGATGAAAGGGCTTGCAGAATACCTGTTGCCACTCCACGCAATGCCAAAACTAAAGTTGTCGCCTTCTCATTTTCCGACCATCCGTTGGCTCTTGCAGCAGCTTCAAATTGACGTATATAATTAGCCCAAGGTGTTTTTCCATCAAATTCTGGTACCTTCATTTTCATCTTATACTTCTCAGTTTTAACATTGCTACATACCACATTTGCTCCCGATTTCTGCGCTAATTTACATATTTCTAGCGGGGAACATTTTCCTTTCTCATTTGCTTCTCGCATCTTGACCTGCATCTCCATTATTCTGTTTTCAAATTCATCTTGCATCTCTTTCCGCATATCAACCATTCTATCATCAACATTTTCTAAAATTTTATATTCCAAGTCTTTAGAATTTTGTACTAACCTTTCTTCCAAGTGCTGCATTTCTGTCATGATATTTCTCAAATTACTGTCCGTTAGTTTTATCAAATCATTTTTTAGGTTCATGCAATTATGGTTTAACTTTTCTTCTAAATTTATCAACATTGAACAGACATCACCTTCAATATCAAATAAAAAAGTGTCTGGGTTCACACCTTCCTCTCTTAAAACATTTCTGAGTCTCTCTTGCAAAATACTCTTCTTCCCATCCGTATCACAATCTCGTTCTTCCAGAATTTTTCTTAATTCTGTCACTTTCAACTCTTTTAAAGGGACTTTCTTCATATCCATTTTACGTCGTCAACTCTTCAATTACACACCCCACACCTGACAGTAATTGTTACGTTGCTAGGTGTTTAAAATGAAGCGTAGTAGACACAAACAAGCTGTAAAAGGAATAGAACTTCATTTTATTAACATAAAAAAACTGTCCTTCAAAAATTGACAAAACTAGCCTACCTATTTTTTTATTTATATTGTACGGCAATCAGCGCACGTTACAATATTCTGTTGCAGAAAGGTCACATTTTTGGAGCAGTGAGGTGACATTGATCTACAACCTTCAGTATTATCGCCGTGCATATTATATAGCTTGGCAGTAGTTACAAAAAGGCGGCACAGAGAATTCAGAAATCAACGCCGCCCGTGTTGCATTAATCATTTATGGTAGCCAGTGGCGTAGCCAGGGAGGAGGGGCAATTGCCCCTCCCCAGGAACTAAATTAATTTGATAATGGAATAGCAGTTTTTTCACATTTAACAGTACAAATTTGTTGCAAACTATTGGTTTGCTGTATAATAAACATTTTAGCAAATTAAACATTAAGATTTAAGTCACACCTCTTCTGGTTTTTCTTGTATGTACTTAACATTTTGCTTGCGTTTGGAGCTTTGCCCCCCCCCAAGGTATTTTTCTGGATACGCCACTGATGGGAGCCTTGTATTATTTTTACAAACCAAGCATTTTCTTGTAATAAACGAAGTAGGTCTGGGTACCGATTTTACAATCATTTCTCAATACTTGTATCATCCAAATGTTATTTTGGTGTGCAGTAATCATTACTGAAGTTGTATTACGCTCCAAAAGCGTCCATGACATAAATGAATATTGTGATATCCACTTTTCCCTCGCAATTTTCCATGCTAGGACCAGCAGCGGTATTACTGGCATGCTTAAAAAGAGGCTAGGTAAAGGATATATTAAATCCACGACAACAATAAACAATAAATAGTGCAATGCAATAATACAATAAATTTTTTTAAAATAAATTGTTCAATATGTTGCCGATTTTGGGTTAAGCACAAACGATATCGAGTTTTAAGCGAACGTTGACCATTAAAAAGCATTTCAGGTATAATCTCGCTAAATCACGCTATAATTCTCTGGAGCATACCATTGCACTATCCTGTGATATTAAATGCACTGTTTTTAGTAAATCCTCACAAAAAAAGTCACAGATTGTAAGATCTGGCGGCCTCGGTGTGTAAGTAATTTGTCCTCCCCGACCAATAAACTCGTGTGGCCAGATAGTTCGATTTTACGCAAATTAGGCGATTTTGCTCTTTAAAGGTTGCGACTTGAATAAAATGATGTAATGGCAGCTATACAAGCTGTAACTCAGGTTTAAACGAGTTTACCTACTTAATAAATAGTTGTTCCAGTTTTAATATCGCTTGAAATATGGACTTATCCTGCAGCTGCCATAAAATGAATTCTGTTTGCAATATATCCACTACAAGTTAATGTTTTAATTTAATATATTTTACGTTTTAATATTTACAGTGGAAACGACTAACAACGAATCGCGTTTAACACATCCATTCGCGTGTAGGTTTTTATAATTTATAATTACGGTTGCGACTTTGGAATAAAATGTCAACGCTGCTGCGACTTTGGTTTCAGCAACCTCATCTTGGCCGACAGGAATGCCAGGATCAGAAAATGGTGTGGCAACATCACACCGCACTAAGCGCGCCAGAGAACGATGACGTCAGAGATTCAAACTTTAAACATAAACAATCTTTTTTTAAGCACTAACTAAGCGCTTTGCGAAAAATAAAAAACAGGGGTCTATTTTTTTCATGTAGATTCATATTCTGCAATAAAAAAGTGGGCAACAGGCCCATTGCATATTGTGCTAGAGCTCCATCCTGTTGTAGCTACATCAACCGCCGCGCCGAGGACTTGAAGGAATTTCAACAAACAAATTTGGCGATTTTAAAGAAAATATAAATATTAAGGCACATATACAAGGCCAGTTACGTTTGAACTCCAAAAACTTATTTAGTTTTTAGTCATTAATTGCAGTTGGATTTGAACAGTCTGTTTCATGTGTATTCCATACCCACACGGAAATTAGTCATTAATTGCAGTTGGACTTGAACAAATTTCTTGTTTCATGTGCATTCCACACACGCACGAAAAATAATCAAAATTCTCAACACAGCAGAAATACACACCAACTACAGAAATGCTAAAAACCACACATTACATCACAAAATTAAGATAAGAATTCTTGTTGTACTAAGCCACTATACTGTATCAAAATGCCATAAGCTGGAAATAAAAAAAAATGTGGGTGGTTTGTATACCTCTGATACTCCCGTACTATTAACGTGAATAAGTCTGATGCATTATAAAAAGGGGTATTGTGTTAATGGTCGCATATTATTGGTTCAATACTTTAAGACTAACTAGTGTAAATGCTTATCGCTGGGTCAGTATTTCTGTGCAGTAGCAAAACGGTTTCGCCAATGTGCCACAATTAGGAATTTTTTCGTCTATTATTGCACGCTGAATGTTCCATAACATATGCCATACTTAGGTGTTCTTTTGTCCACTAATGAATCTTCTAGAACGTTATATACTAAGCTAGGATTTGCTCACAAAAATATTTGTATGTCAGTTTGATTATATTAGCGTATATTCTTTTTGGGGTGCTGCTTAGTCTACTGATGAATTTTTCAGAATGTCTAGAATTTTCCATGACAAATCTAGAAATGTCGATTTTCGACATATCCACAAGGAGGATACAGCAATATGTGCCACACTTAAAAGTTCACTCAGCTGCCGATGAATTTTACAGAATGTTCCACGAATTTTCGATTTTCGAAGCAGTTTAGGCAATGTGCCATTCTAGCGAGGCGGTTACGGCAAATTGCTACACTAGCGAGACGTTTCGGTAAGCTGTCACACTTGAGGATTCTCTCATTTTCTATTGAATCTTTCAGAATGTTCTATGACTTCTCAAACATCGATTTTTTCATCGCCAGACAGTTCGGTATTATGCTACATTAAGCGATTTTTAACGACTTCAGTTCATTGATCTAGAATCTAAAATGTTCTAAGGCTTTCACCACCATGAAACGGTTACGGCAATGTGTCACACCTAAAGGTTCTACTGTCCGCTGATGAATTTTTCAGAATGTTCTGGAATATTCAATGACATTTTCTAAATTTCGATTTTCAACGTTTCCACCGCAAGGCGGTTAGGTACGGCAATGTGCCACACTCGGACAATCTTTCGTCGTCTGCGCATGAATTTTCCAGAATGTTCTTAAATGTTCCATGACATTCTCTAAACGTTGATTTTCGACATCTCCCCAGGGAGACGGTTACGACAATATGCCACACTTAGGCCCCGTTGCACAAAGCGTGGTTAACCAGACCCCCTGGTTAACGCACGGTTAACCAGCCGTTGAAAAACCCTTAAAAAGAACCGTTTCCATGACAACTGCCCCTTGACCGCGTGTTAACCAGGGGGTCTGGTTAACCACGCTTTGTGCAACGAGACCTTAGGGGTTCATTTGCCTGCTGATAATTTCTCCAGAATCACACTCTGGGGTTCTGTTCGACTGCTAATGAATTTTTCAGAATATTCCATAACTTTCTCGAAACGTCGAATTTCGACACCTCTACCTCAAGACGGTTAATCAGACCCCCTGGTTAACCCACGGTTGAGTCAGTTGTCATGGTAACGTTTACTTAAAAGTTGCTTATTAGTGCTTCCCGTGGCAAGGACTTTAATAAAGAGCGTTTGAAAAGGAACTTTTCCATGACAACTTCTTGTTAACCGCGTGTTAAAAAACTACGCTTTGTGCAACTGGACCTTAAGGATTTGTTAATGTGCTGATGAATTTTTCAAAATGTTCTATGACTCTTGAAACATCTCCACCGCGAGACAGTTACGGCAATGTTTCACACTCACGTCTTCGATATGTTTTAGAATGTTCCATGACTTTCTCGACCTCTCAACTGGTAATCCCCTACATACAGAGGAAGATCTGGGGCTTACAGCAATATAGATGTAAGCCTGGCAAGTGCGAACATGGCATAGCGGATCAGTGAATGGAAAATAGAAGACACGGCAACAAGCAGTGATCACAACCTTATACATATAAAGATTGGGCATGGGTGTGTTGAAAGAGACGAAGAGAATCCAAATTAAGGACAAAGAAATGGACGGGAAGAAACGAACGGCTTGAGTAAAAAGGAAAATGTACCAAAGAGCAATGGGTATGAGGAACGAACGAGAGGAACACCATATATATAGAGACGCAAAACAACAGTACGAAGAAGAACTATGGAAAGAAAAGACGCGTTCCTGGGAGACGTTCTTGGATTAGTGTCTCCTACTGGACATGTGGGGAACACCATACAAGATAGCAACGGAGAAGATCAAAACCCCAGCAGTGTTGTTAACTCTTCGTAATATCGAAGGGAGCATGGCAAGAATCTGGATGGAGTCAGTTAAAGTCCTAATAGAAGTGTAATGTCTTGCATGATTAAAAATGATCGAGCAATATGGTGGAAACAATGCGTCTACTCCGGGGCTGGATGGACTGCAGTCATGTATGTCAGTATGAGAGAGGAGCTGGCGGAAGACTCAGTAAGACTAAGCAAAAAGTGCATCCTATAAGGGGACCTTGTACTCCAGAAGGGGAATGACAGGCATCCAGATTCCAGAACAGTCTAAATTTTACAGACCGGTATGCCTTCTGAATAACCTGGGGAAAGTACTGGAGAGGTTAATATGCATACAGCAGGCTACAAAAACACAGAGAGATGAAGGGACTGCATCCTGAGCAGTATGGTTTCAGGTCAGGAAAATCCACGGAAGACGCTGTGAACCATTTGATATAAGAAATAAAATGGTCGGAGGCAAAATATGCGATAGTGCTATATATAGATATAGATGAGGCCTTTGATAACACCTGGTAGCCGTCTCTCTTCAAGGAGTTGAGAGAAATGGAATGTTAAATGGATATATATGGTTTCTTGCGCAGCTACTGTCAGGACTGTGGTGTCCCAACGAAACAGTGAGTAATCACATCACCAAAGTGTGTCATCAGGGATCGACCTGCAAACCAATCTTCTAAAACATAATAATGGAAAAATTGTTGAGAACCATTGAAGAGGAATCCGTGCGCTATGCGGTTACCTATGCGGACGACCTGGCGATGGTTGTAGAAGGGGACTCAAGAGTGATGATATAAATGAAAGTAACAAATGAAATATAGGCAATTAACAGTTGGTGTCGAGAGTATAAGATGCAAGTAGCAATCAACAAAACATATTATGCTCTTGCAAAAGGGACTCTAGCGAGAGACCTCTCTATAGCGTTGAACGGAGAGTATGTCCAGAGGAGAGGAACGAATAGGTATCCGGGAGTGTATCTAGATGAAAAGAGGAATTTCCTCGGCCATGCAGACAATGTGTGTGCAAAGTCTGTGCGATTAATAAATAAAATAATAAATATAGCAAACAACACGTACAGAATACCACTACGAGTGGCAAGAGTATACCTGGACACAGTGATGGCGCGTCCTTGGTGCGATACGGCGCAAGTGTATGGGCGTATCGGGGGATCTCAGTGCGGTTGATGGAGCCTTTTCGACAACGTCGTTTTTGGTGCCAGCAGTCGTACTGGATTTGATCCCACTCGATTACGTAATCAGAAGGAAGGTAGCGGGATACTGGCTGAGGAAGAACAACCAGCAAAAGGTAGCGGAAATACTGGGAACTGTGACAGGATCCAAAACAGAAGTAAGACGGTTAATAAAGGAACAATGGGGAAGAGAATGGCAAGAAAACAAGAAAGGTGAAAGGGTGATAAACCCTTTTCCTACAGTAGACCACAAGCGCCATTTAGAATACATGAGCCCATCGCAGGGACTGGTGCACTTACTAATAGGACATGTCTATATCCAGAGAACTTACACCTTTGGGCTGAGGGAGAGAACCCGTTGTGTGAATGTGGAGAATTAGGAACGCCAGAGCATGTGGTCTACTTGTGCCCACTGGCGGATCCACGCACACAGGGTCTTAGGGACCAACTGGGAGAAATATACCAACACCAGGGTGGCATTAAGGTGCCCCGAGCGCTATAAGCGTCTGGATGCACTCGCAGATGCTGTTTTCAGGGAACAAATGGAAAGGTGCAGAAGCAGACAATAATGGAAAGAGGAGTCTGGATGCCGGAGGAGATAATGGAATCCGGCGGTTCCTCTTAAAAGAAAATCGGACAAAAATATACTGGCAAGGTCGTATGCCGGACCAAGTCAACCTCTGTAAGCCGGAGGTCGGTGTAATGAGCGGAATGCCACTGAGAGGACTTATAGTTTTAGGAAAATTTAGTTATAGAATAGTTGATTGGGCATGTTAACCATTTGGCAGAGATGTTGGGAATAAGGCTTTAGTATAAGGGCTAATAATAACAATTATAACAATTAGGACGAACTAACTTAGGCAGATTAGATATAATTTCAATACAAGGCATAAAAAGACTAAATATAGACAGAGCAGAGAAAGTGATTCCTAACATCTTCAAGAGCCACCTCCCCGTGGTAGGGACGGCAACGAATCCTAAGACCCGTCCTCGGGGCGAAATAAAAATCCTCGGTACGGCCAAGAGCGCGAAACACTTTCGAACACAATCCACAATTATTAAAATTTAGATAACGGGTCAAGTTGTGGTTCCTAAATAACAAAAAATCTCTACTGCGAGACAGTTACAGCAATATGTGTCACACCTATAGGAGTTCCTTCATCTGCAGATGAATTTTGCAGAATATTCTATGATCGCGAGGCAGTTTAGGCAATTTGCAATATAATAAACGCAATCTAGAAGTTTAAAGTACTGATTATTTGTGTGTATTACGTGTGTACACTTTTAGCTAATCAACACACTATTATACTGGCCATAAGCACGAGAGCTTACTATCACTATAATAATAATTAGTAGTACTTTGTCTTTATTGGCTGACAAAGCAGTTTTGTCAAATATGACCGTTGTCATAATTTGTTTTTTGTAAATGAATAGATTTAGCACACTGTCAACTGACGAAATCACTGGTAAAATTAAGGTTGTAAAAGGTAAAAAAATTATCTATGGAATATCACACGAAAGTGAGGATAAATTAGACAATAATTCTCCAGAACTTTTATTCTTATCATACCCACTTGAGCCTACGGCCCTTGTGGCTATTGCTATTCTTTGCTATTGCCAAGCAACAGTACTCTTAAGTTCTGTTGAACTGATAAGATTTTGCAACATGTGTTCCCTGCCATAGCAAACCTAATACTGGCGTAGAAGGCCTTCATAAGGCCATCCTAAAACTGTCGTGGCGGCTGTACACAGACATCTTATCTATTACCTAGACGACCAAATCTTATGGCATGCGCGAAACAATTTTGTGACCACCAGTAAGTCGCTATGTTGCTTGCACCGATCGATATGACAAATTTACTGTCAGATCCATGGTTGCTTGTATGTAGGGCAGCGAGTCTGCGCCGTCCTGTTCTTTGTTATGATGTTGCCATGACGTTTCCATATAAACTTTACTGCGCGTGTGTCTGGCGCTACATGCGCGAAGAACGAAGATCATTTATCACAAAATCTTATCATTGGTCTAAACTTCTAGGTAACTATGTGTTTCTGTGCGGCCGTATTACTTTTCTTCCCAGACAACCCTCAGCAAACAATCCGTTATTTGATATGTAGTTCGAAAGTAAGCTCGAACGCTGAGCATTGTGCGGTGCGCATCAGCAAGCTTTCTGCCCATTCTAATCATTCTAGACAAACAGTTCACGAATTTTAAATTTCATTTGTGCAGTGTCGTGTTGTAAGTGTTTTTAGTTCTTACTGATTGTGCAGCTATGAGTAAAGCGAGATGTGCGGCCCCAAACTGCAATTTGGATTTGAGTCATAGGTTTCCATATCCTGTGAAAAATCCTGAAGTTTTCATTAATTTATCAATAATGAGCATGTGCGTGACAAATGTTTTACACTGCACTATAAAGTTTCAAATAAATATCTAAAATCTGGAGTTTTAAAACACGAATATTCAATAAACATCCCGTCGAAATTATTTTCGGAAAAAGTCGTCAAAGAAGCCACATATTTAATAAACTCGCCTGTTCAGTCTTGGGTATTCTTATAAATACTTTCTTGTCAATTGACTGGTGGCTAAGCACTCAGTGGAAAGCAACCGTGAAGGAGACGATGGGAATATTTTGGTAAAAAACTAGTAACCCAGGTATTTCTTGCTAAAAAATAAAATTTAATTGTTTTAGTATAAAATATTGGTTTCAGGGTTTACCAGAACCAGAAGCCTGGCTATGTTTAACAGAAAATAGTACAAATATATCTTTACTTAAAACGTTTGATGTGTTCAAACCGTTAAAGGCTTTAGCATTGTTTGATGGTTATATAGCAAAAGTCTTACAAGACATAAAATCGACGTCTTTGGTATCATTATTATATTAAGAGAGACAACAAAATAGTAATTCCAATGATATTTAAGATCTAGGGAATGTGGATGGGCGAATTCTGAAAGTGGTAAGATGTAGAGGAAGGGAAATCTAAACAATATTTTTCAAGTTTAGATAGCTTGGTATATTGAATTATTATTTACTTGTTGGGGCTGGCTATCTACTCAAACTTTGAGTTTATAACTTTTTTTATATTTTATTTATAAATATTAAGAGGGATATATCACTAATGTTATTTATATTGTCTCATGTTAAGCCCTAAGCTCCCTCCCCCTAGTAAATTCTATTTACACGATGCGATGCCTGTGATAATAACAGTGAGTTTATATTTAAACCACATCTAAACTAACAGAATAATAAACGAGAAAAACGTCAAACTTCAAACGTTCCAAACGTCAAATGTGCATCAAATGATCCGAACTAATAATTTATATGGCAGGCACTTGTGCGCGAAGCGCGATAAAAAGAGAAAACATGGCTAGCTTGAGCCGTATTTTATGAACGTCCGTTAAGTCTTCTATCCTTACAATATATTTAATTCCTAATTGATAATAATTATTATTAGGTAGTAATAATGTATTAGAAACGTCCTATAATTACGTAAAGTACACAAAATTATGCATAAGTGCATATTTTTTAAACCCATGCATGCCCACTGTGGTGGTTTAATGCATGGATGTATAAAAGAGGGGATGCAGCTTTTTACATTCTAAACTGATGCCAACATGTGATCACAGTCTAAGCGTTTATTTGTAGAAAACATTGGATCTTTCAGTTGACCAGTTGTGTATGTCCAATGACTAAGCTTCATGTTCACGGTCACACACCATTTGGGAGTTTGCGTGTTTGTTTTTATTTGGTTTTATGATGTGCAAGACGCAGGGAATGATTTCCATATAATTGTTAACGGTAGCAGTGATAAGATGATCAGGCAGTGTCAAATGTGCAGAAAGATTGATATACGTTAACCCAATGTAAACTCCATCTGATAAGAAAAGAATACAGGAGCGTCATCATTTGCATGCGCTATTTGCACGTCATAACCAGTGTCGCCATCGTTAATAGGGGTCAGTTAATAGGTTGCAGTACAATATGCAGTACACAGCAATAAAATAGAAGGATATATTATGCAGACAAAACACTAATAGTAAAGAAACCATGCTGTATAAACAGTAAATACGAAACGCGCTAATAAGAACACACACTCTGACCGTCTACTCCAAACGAAACGCGAACGTTCAATTAGACGAATGCTAGCACGCCACTGAATGGTATCGTTGCCCGGCAACGATTGGTGTCGCGTGCGAAAAAATGGTTTGTGCGCATGACGTCATTGATGATGCCCTGTGTTCTTCTCTATTCAGATAAAGTGTATCATTTCACAGGTATGTAACACCCAAATAGTATTTAAGGTTACGATTCATAGGCGTGCGGTATTTAAATTGCTTATTATGCCGATATTTTACAACACTACTACTGAAATATGAATTGTTTACTAGTGTATAACAAAAAATGAGTTTTATATGTGTGCATAAATCATATTCATACAATATATTTTCCTATCTATTATTTTTAGGTTTGAAGCATACTGAAGAATGCAAATTACGGCACGCCAATGCCATGGAAAGAAAAGTTTGTTATTACGCTAACTTAACGCCATTTAGATGTTGGATTCACAACAATGCGCTTTCTGTCAATGGGATGCGGTATCCCCTCTTTTATACATCCATGGTTTAAAGTAAAATATATTTAGGTATGACGTTATACACGATGTCGTCTTTATCAGAAAGATAGCGTTCACACTTATTATTAATATTATGAGGATTTTATGGATATTAATCCGGAATTTCCGACCCGCTATAAAAATTCAATGCTGCACTAAAGTGCCTACATAATATCAGTACAGAGTTGCCAGTAATTATAAAAATTCCATAGTTCAACCTAATCAGCTAAGTTACTTTCGCTGTCAGTATTATATTTCAGTACCTACATATATATACTTACATATTATGTTGTTTTTTAATCTCTTCGTTGGGGTTAATTCGTCCATCTATCACAACAGGCCTAACTTTTGATTAATATTGTCAAGATCGACTAAATAAAAGACGTTCAAAGTACCTACCTACACTGTTTTATTATTTATATTAATATAATTATATGCATTATCTAATAATAAACAAAAGATAAGTGTTGTCTGCTTACGAAATTCTAAAACATGGCTTCACTTAGATTGACGGAAAATAACGTGTACCATTTTTAAACCATCTTTATTAGAATACCTTTCGCTGTGTAAAGCAAATAATCGTAAATATAAAACAAGTACAGCATAGGAAACAAAATGTTCAGTAAAATAGTAGGTATACGTTATTGTATATAGGTGTACTTACTACTACCATAAGCATAGTTCCAGTATACTCCTAATTCGTTTGTAGCATGCATAAATTAATTAAATTGAGTGAATTATGTCCAAAACTATTTCGAAACCATTTTGATAGCTGTTTAAATATATCACGTTAAAAACACACGAAATATTCAATTACTTCTATTCACGAAMCATTAGCAAGACTAGACTCGACTTCAATTACTCGTATTCACGCATCATAAGCAAGACTAGACTCGACTACTCAACAAGACAACCCGTTAACATTTTGGTCCAAACGAGCCGGATAGGTACTCCCAAAGCCAGGAAACCTTCCAAGTGAGTTGGATATACAGCCCGAAGTAAGAGAATATCTACATAGTCCAAGCAGCCCGAAGCTCGAGAATTTAAACAAGAATAGAACCAAAGCAAAAAACTTACCCCAGCCAGAAACTTTGGATAATCCTTTAAGAACATCGAGCCACGGACATATAGGCCTCAGCAGAGGACAGGGTGTTAGTGAAGGGTGAGTCACGTCTTTCCTTTCCTAATTCTCCTTTCAACTCCCTTTTTAATAAAATTAACGAAGCCTCAATTTGTAGTAGAACATATTAGTCAAAACTGACATCACTACTGACATCGAAATTTATTTCAAAATTTATCTCACCTACAGTCCATTTAATCAGATTCTTGTAGATTTGAAGTTTAGACATGTCTGAGCCAGAAATTGAGAGACAAGATAACATTGAATCTGTAAAGCAATTAAGATTCGAAAGGGGTGTATTGAAAGCTAGACTTACACGTTTTGAAAATTTTCTAAGTAAAACTGAAACTCTAAAATTGTTAGAGCAAATTGAAGTACGATTGACTACTATTCAAAATGATTTCTCGCAGTTTGAGTCAATCCAAACACGTCTGGAATATTTCGTTAATCAAGAGGTCGAAGAGCGAGAAATACTCGAAGAAAGATTTTACTCAGTTATATCACAAGCGAATCATTGTTTACATACACAAGAAACACGCCATACAGAAATAACACAATCACTCATGCACCAAACAGAAAACTCGCAAAGTACATTCACCAAGCTACCAGACATCGAACTACCGAATTTTCATGGATTATTTTTCCGACCCAAATATCGACCAATAGAATTGCACCATTCGACGTCACGTGGTACAACCTACATGGTATTATACTGATAATTTTTTGATTATTTTCTCTGGTAGTTGCTATATATAAAAAACAAAACATGATCCAGTCAAATTAACCACACGTCAAACTGACAGGTTGAATTCAATTGTGAAAATTGGAGATTTTGCATGAAAATGAGTCGATTTGGAGTTTGTTCTCTGTCCACCATCGATAAAAAAGTCAAAGGAAATGTTCCCATTAATACGGAGAAGGCAAAAAAAACAGTTTGGAACCAATTTACTACTTTTTGTACTGAGAGGAAATACACATTGAGTGCTGAAACGAGTGAAGCGCAATTGGCAAACATTATGAAAGATTACGCTTACAATATGAAGAAAATGGATGGAGAAGACTATAAGGAAGGTACAATAAAAACAATGTGGAATCAGACTGCCAAATTACTTCAAGAAAAGTATTTGAACGATTTCGACATCAAAATCAACCCATTTTCGGATGCTGCATTCAAAACCGCTCGAGGAGCTCGTGATGCCAAGCGTAAGGCTTTACAATCTATTCCGGAAAAACGGAGGGCAAGTGCAGCAGCGTTGGAGGAAAAAGATTGGGATGCAATGACCACTGTTTGGGACGAGGAAACTCCTGATGGCCTCCAGAAAAAATTATTCATGATAATATCAGTGGAATTGGCTTGGAGAGGTGGTGAGGGCAGCATGGCGTCAATACATCACTTCAAGGCAGAACAGCGAAATGACGGGGAAACAACTGGGAGAATTGAATACAATCCAATTTTCAGCAAGACCACACAAGGTGGTGATAAAAAATTATCAGACAGCAAGTGGCTGGTGGAGAATCGGGAAATCCTTGACAAGTGCCCAGTAAGACTGTTCCAGAAATTGAGAGAGAAGAGAGATGCCAATATCAAGAGCGACAGACTATTCCTGACCCAAAATCCATTCTGGAATAAAGTTCCAGGCGCTAGGTGGTACAAGGATTCCCCAGTAGGCCAAAACACGATTTCAAAGTGGGTTAAGGAGTCAGCACAAAAAGCTGGGCTTGACCTTGGTAACAAAAAAATCACCAATCACTCCAGTCGTGCAACAGCCGTCTCCAATCTAGCGAAATCGGGCCTGGGAGAGCAGCAGATAATCAAAATAACTGGACATGCCAACAGTAACTCCATCAAGCCGTATCTCCAACTCGACCAGGAACACCACGAATTAATTGTCAAGAAACTGCGAAGGAGTGAGCCTACTGCAGAAAATGCCATCAACAGCATAAACCTCATGCCATCTACCTCTTCTGGGACCATTACCGATAACTCTGACTTGAAGAAAACATGCACCAATGTTTACAACAATTGTATTTTTAATTGCACTAACCTGAATCTTAATTAAATGTTGTTTTATTCATTATGAAATTCTTATTTGTTAACTGTTCATTTCATCTCATGGTGCAATTCTATTGGTCGATATTTGGGTCGGAAAAATAATCCCCCGAATACCACACGAGCTTCAAAATTATCTGGCATTTCCCTCAAGGTTCCCTGCAAACAAATAAAGTCGTCAAGTTTTTCAGGAAAAATCACTCGCGCTTCGCGCTCGTGATTTTTTAACCTGAAAAACTTGACTCCTTCATTTGTTTGCAACGAACCTATCGGGAAATACCCGATAATTTTGAAGCTCTTGTGGTATTATAAGTGAACATACGATACATGGCTAAGTTTTTTTGACGTTTTTCAGTCACTCGTTCATAATCGATCGGACTTGTCAAATATTCAAAAATTTTTGTATCTGAAAACATGCTGTAAAGATAATGCAAATACAATCATAGATTCCCTTAAGGTAAGTAGTGAAAACTACATGACTGCTATCGAACTGCTGAAAAAACGTTTTGAAAACAAACGTGCCATCATAAATCACCACATTAACACGTTACTGTTTAATTTACCTGTAGTTACGAAAGACTCTTCATTATCGCTCAGAAGACTAGTAGACACGATTAATCAACACATCAAATCTTTAACGAAACTCGAATTGCCAACTCAACATTGGGATTTATTGCTAATTCCACTCATTATTAAAAAACTTGATTTTAATACAAGACACGAATGGGAAAACAAACAGAATAATAATCATTTACCACAATTAAACGATTTATTGGAATTTTTAACGAAAAAATGTTGCACGTTGGAAGTATTATATAGTGAACCCAGTTCATTTAAAACATTTAATAGCTTGAAAGAGTCAAACACGCTCCCAAAGTTCCGCCGAGAATTTAATTCATCGAAACCAATACGACAATCATATTTGCTTGTCAGTATTGTAAAGGAAAACATTTCATTTACCAATGCGTCGAATTCGGAAAACTGTCAATTTCCGATAAGTACAAAGAAATCGTGAAATTAAAACTATGCAATAACTGTTTAAGACCAGGTCATACAATTCGTGATTGTAGGTCACAACATTGTAAAAAATGCTCAGAAAAACATAATACATTACTGCATGATGAATCAAAAAGTTACGAACAAGACAAACCACAAACTCTTCAAGTTTCTAACATAGAAACAAACGTTAATTCACAATCAGGTATATCTGGAAATATTATACAACCGATTCCTTCCACAAGTAAACAAGCCACAGATAACAAAAATGATGAACATACTACATTATCATTTGCATCAGTTAACATAAATCAGGTATTATTATCTACCGCTCTTATACTTGTGCAAGACAATTTTGGGCGTTTTCACGAATGCATTGCACTTTTAGATAGCGGAAGCCAATCAAATTTTATTTCCCAAAAACTGGCTGAAAAACTGCAACTGCCACTTCAGCAGTATTCATTACCTATTTCAGGAATAAACCAAAACTTAACACAAGTAAACAATAAGTTAATTACAAAAATTCGTTCTCATTGTACTTCCTATGAAGCAGACTTAACATTTTTAGTTCTCCCATCTATTACAGAAAGATTACCACTAGTTCGTTTTGACAAAAAAATAATACACTATCCACAACAGTTTATACTCGCCGATGAACGATTTAACGAACCGAAAAATGTAGATGTTTTAATAGGAGCAGAAATATTTTACGAATTATTAGACGGTGATAGCTTTTCGTTAGGTAAAAATCTACCAACTTTGCACAAAACAAAACTAGGTTGGATCGTGACAGGAACGTTAAGTTTATCAAATAATACTTGTAAAGTTCACTCTATTTGTAACTTTGCCAGAAATATTTCGAAAAATAAACTGGATGATTTAAATCTAACACTACAGAAATTTTGGTTGGTAGATTTTCCACAAAAACGTTTGCTCACAAGCGAAGAACAATTTTGCGAAAATTTATTTCAGAACACTACTACTCGAGATGAAGCAGGTAGATTTATAGTACGACTGCCTATTAAAAATGAATCGAAAGATATGCTAGGTGGTGACTCAAAGACGAATGCTATCAGAAGATTTCAATATTTAGAGAATCGCTTAAATCGTAACGTTAGTTTAAACAACAGTTATAAAGAATTCATGCAGGAGTATGTTTCATTAAACCATATGACAGACAAAGGTACTCTAAAAGAAGATATCGAAAACGATGCATACTTTTTACCACACCATGCAGTGATTAGGGAATCTAGTTCAACAACAAAATGCCGAGTAGTCTTTGACGGTTCAGCCAAGAGTACTTCAGGTTATTCATTAAACGATATTCTTTGCGTAGGTCCCACGATACAAGACGAACTATTTGCTATAATATTACGTCTCCGGTTAAGAAAGTATGTTTTAAACGCGGACATCAAAATGATGTATCGTCAAATTTGGATACATCCCAGAGATCGGAAATATCAAAAAATAATTTGGCGATTTAATCCCGATTCAGACATACACGTTTATGAATTAAATACCTTAACTTATGGACATTCTAGTTCACCTTTTCTAGCTACTAGATGCTTAAAGCAGCTTGCTTCAGAATTTTCAGAAATTTATCCACGTACCAGTAAAATTATTGAAAATTCCTTTTATATGGACGATCTTTTAATTAGTGTTAATACCATAGAGGAAGCTATTCAAATTTACAACGAAATTACAGAAATCATGGCGTCTGCAGGATTTCAGCTAAGGAAGTGGTCTTCCAATGAGCCTATACTTTTGCAACACATAGTAGACAACAATAATGAAAACGATCCTAAATTTTTACAACAAGAAAACAAAGTCTTTAAAACGTTAGGTATAGTTTGGGATTGTCAAAAGGAACACGATTCGTTAATCTTCTGTTAATCTTCGAACAACTTCAACTCATACTAAACGTTCTGTGTTATCAATTGTATCTCAGGTATTCGACCCACTCGGCCTTGTGGCGCCGGCAGTAGTCACGGCTAAGATTTTTCTGCAAAAACTCTGGCAATCATCAATTCATTGGGACGACGAACTATCTCCTGAGTTATTAAATCAGTGGAATTCACTTCAAATACAGTTTGAAGATTTAAACATGATCCACATACCTCGTCATATAATCATAGACAGACCTAAATTTGTAAAGCTTGTAGGATTTTGCGATGCATCGGAGAAGGCATACGGTGCTTGCCTTTATTTGGTTTCAACAGACATATCGAACAAAACGGAATCACAACTATTATGCTCCAAATCGAGAGTAGCTCCTTTAAAAAAATTAACTTTGCCACGATTAGAATTATTAGCTGCGGTGCTATTGGCAAAATTGACTAAAACAGTAAAAGAAATAATGGATATTCATATATCAAAAACAACATATTTTTCGGATTCCACGATTGTTCTTTCATGGCTTCATATCGATCTCCCAAAATTGAAAACTTGTAGCTAACCGAATCGCATTAATTAGAGAACTGACAAATATAAACGATTGGAAACACGTAAGGAGTGAATTAAATGCAGCCGATATGATTTCTCGTGGTGTTCCTGCTAAAGTTTTACTCGATATGGAAATTTGGTGGCACGGACCAGAATTCTTATTACAACAGAATCCCAACAGAACACCGTGCTCCTCAGAAATAAAATTGGATTTAGAATCTCTACCTGAAATAAAGAATTGCAATGTTTCTTTACCAKACTTCAATAACCATAACTTCTTAGCGAAACTCATCAACGATTGTTCTACTCTAAACAAGTTACAACYCACAGTCGCTTATGTTTTACGTTTTAAAAGAATATTGCTTCTTAAGCAACGCAAATCGTCTGTAATTTTAAACACTGAAGAATTACGAGACGCTCTGACTTTATTATTGAAGCTTGTTCAAAGAGAATCCTTTTCTTCCGAAATATCTGCCTTGACAGAGTCACGAAAATTGGACAAACATAGCAAAATAATCAATTTAAATCCATTCTTAGATACTACCGGTCTTCTTAGAGTTGGTGGTAGACTGTCGAATTCAGACTTACCGTATGATCAAAAACATCCTATCTTATTACCGTACAAAAACAGATTTACTGAACTCGTTGTTCAAAACGCACATCTAAAATATTTGCACGTAGGTACTCAAAATTTACTATCCATACTACGTTTAAAGTACTGGTTAGTGAATGCTAAAAATATGGTAAAATCAGTCATTCGTTCTTGCGTTAAATGTTTTAAAAACAATCCGAAACCTATGGAATTTCTAATGGGAAATTTACCACGTGATAGAGTTGTTCCAAGTCGACCTTTTTTAAAATGTGGTGTCGATTATGCCGGTCCCATTTTGATAAAGGAGGGATCTTTAAGAAAGGCTAAGCTCGTTAAATCATATATTTGCATATTCGTTTGTTTTGCTGTTCGTGCTATACACATTGAACTAGTTATGGACTTAACTACAGATGGTTTTCTAAACGCTCTGAAACGATTTATTTCCAGACGTGGTAAACCATCAGACATTTTCAGTGATAACGGTTTGAACTTTTTAGGAGCTAAAAATCACTTTAGTGAACTATACAAGTTGCTTTCAGACACCAAACACAATGAAAATGTCTCACAATTTCTTGCCAATGACGAGATTAAATGGCATTTTATTCCACCCAAGTCTCCACATACAGGTGGCTTATGGGAAGCCGCAGTCAAATCAACAAAATACCACTTACGTAGAATTTTAGGAAATGCGATAGTATCATTTGATGAAATGTATACAGTTCTCACTCAAATTGAGGCTTGCCTAAATTCTCGTCCTCTCACAAGTTTATCGGACGATCCAAATGATTTTCTTCCTCTAACACCATCTCATTTTTTGATCGGTGACTCACTCTCCGCAACCCCACAAGCTGATGTCCACGAGGAGCCAAGCCGTCGATTGTCCCGCTACCAAAGACTACAGCAACTTGTTCAGCAGTTTTGGAGAAGATGGTCGCGGGAGTACTTATCGCAGCTGCAGAAGCGATCGAAGTGGAACCAACGAAGTGAAATCAGGCCTCGTGTTGGATCACTAGTACTTCTGGTGGAAGACAATCAGCCTCCTCTTCGTTGGCCAATGGCGCGAATCGTAGAATTGCATCCCGGTGCTGATGAAGTCATACGAACAGTGTCAATCAAGACTGCGAATGGCTCTGTGATGAAGCGATCGCTACGCAAGATATGTTCTTTACCAATAGACAATAACCATTAGTAGTTAAAAACGTTTTATTACTGCATTGTTATAAATATTTAATTGAAATGTACACATTTCAAGGTGGCCGGCAATATGTATAATCATAGAGTACAATCATAGAAACGGTCACGATAGAAACATAAAAAAAAGTTGTTGTAACAAAAAGTTGTTTAAATATATCACGTTAAAAACACACGAAATATTCAATTACTTCTATTCACGAATCATTAGCAAGACTAGACTCGACTTCAATTACTCGTATTCACGCATCATAAGCAAGACTAGACTCGACTACTCAACAAGACAACCCGTTAACAATAGCAATTAAATCTGTAAAGAAGAATCTTACAAATAATATAGGTATGCTTTTTCTGGCAAATATAAAAAATCCACAAAATAGCATTCTTAAAGTAATACTTATTATTTATTACCTAACTAAAGTACTTCTAATTTTGACGCACTTATTTTAGTAAATTGTATAGGAAGGGTAGAAACTTAGTGATAAAAAATCTTCAGTCGCAAATTCATAAAATTAGTAGGTAACTACTTATTTAGCAAACGTTGTCTAAAAAGCTCGAACAAAAAATCAAACGAATAACATAAATTGACTAAAACACTATATTATGAGTGTTATTATCAAGATACCTCTATAACTGGTATGTCAGCTCGTATATTTATGAATGGAATTTGACGTTTCTGACCAAGAGGCAAGTTAAGCTTTTATTAATGGATAATAGATGGCAGCAGGTTCGTTGCGGACTGTCAGAATAGCATTTACGATCTGTCAAAACTTGTTATTTTGGTTATGTTATTATGTGTTATACACTATTTTGTTACGTTTTTAATATTGTGTACCCCAGAATTTTCTAATATATTTAATATAATGCAGTGATTATACTACAAAACTTTTCACTAGCTGTGTTGAAAATGTTGGCGGCTAAAAACAAAGTGAAGTTACCATATTTACGCTGCCAAAACGTACATACCACATAAATGGGTATGGAGAGAACATCACTTCGTAAGTCTCCAGTCAGTTAAACCTTATTTTAAACCTGTTTAGATAATAATATGTGTTTTTTAGGTTGAGTGTATTGTATCTGGGTGATTAGCATGAGAATTTAGCTGGTTTACCTGGGAGAGCCAATTCCCTAGTTGATGTTCTTCAGTATAGAATGGTGCTGTTGGAATGGAGTAATATTTGTTGGTGTGATAGTTATATTACCAGGCAAGTAAGTACAACAGTTGACGTAAAAGCATGCATTCTGTTGTTAACACGGATCTGATACTCCAAGTGTTGATGAATAGTTAAAAATATGCTGCCATAAGCTTTCTAATATTCTGTAGAACATTAGTAACATTGCCAAAATCTGTTACGAATCTCACTTTTAATAATAAATGTAAGAGAAGTCACCAACTTGATATGAAATACTTACCATATACATTTGAGGTGAAATGTAAATTATACTGCCATTTATTTTGTGCTAATTCTAACAGGGAGTTAAAAGTTACAATTGTGTAGATCTGGTAGATCCACAATTTTGATTACTCATCTTATTATATTTAAAAATAATACGAATATACCTATGTTCAAAAAATAAATAAAATTTTTGTGCTTTATAGTTAGGTTCGGTAATTACATTTTAGAGTCGAGGCTAGACATAACTGATTTTGATCAGGTGGTTATCCAGCTATTATGTCACGAATAAACGATGTGTCTTATGTTCTTAGTATCATCTGAATAACTATCAAATATGTAAATTCCTCGACCACGCTAACTACACTGTTTATCTGTAAACTGCATAGAAAATGTAAAAATCTCTTAACTCAAGAATTCTGGCCAATTCCATTTGGAAAAACCGAAGGATACAGATTTACTTTTCTTGCATTTATTGAACAGGTAGGATATGACCAGTGTTATCTAACGGGATCGAGCAGAAAGATGTAGGTACCGAATATAGTCTGCAGTTTCAGAGACAAACAATAAATGGTAACTCTCAAAAGTTGTCAACAACAGTTGTCTAATAATACAATGTTTGCTAAACTAATTTGGATAATTTTGAATACTTCTTTGACTGTGCATGTTCTGACGAACATTTACGTGCCTCTTTCTGGCACGTCAGTGACATTCTTGCTACCAAAAATGTAAATGCAATTTTTTTGACAGTTCAGTTTTGTGTATTGCACAGCCGTGAATTTTTTTATTTTCAGTGCATTTAAAATATCAGTTTTTCATTTCTTGTTTCAGATAATCTCCAATAATTGTTTAAACTTCCGGAAGAAGAATTATTAGCCCTTCTGATAGAAATATCAAGTGTCCCCTACTTCTTAAAATTATGAATAAATTGCAAGATTCCAATCCATGCCCAACTAGTGTCTTCACGCAGTCTGGACAATTATGGGATGCTTCAACAGATGGTGAAAGAAGAGATCTGGATTTGTTGGGTATTAGGGAGACCAAATCAAGTTCCGGAGGACCTTCAGACTTTTGTAGTGTACCTAAATCTGTATGTTTAAACCAAAATGTTAATATAATAAATGTTAAATTATAGATGTTTTGTTTATGTAAATACTGATTATTGTTGTATTGTAAAATTACATACCTACTGTATTTGTGTAAAAAATACTTTCAAAAAATACGGCTTAAAATTTCAGTAATTCAAGTTTTGAATTGCTGTTGTTTATTCAGAAGTTTTTAATTATGGGATACAGTGTGTAAAAATGAAAATTTATATTCTAATTAAATTTTGCAAAGAATATACTGATGCATGTGGTATTTTTATTGTCCTTAAAGGAAATTAGTTAAACATTTGTTGTGTTGTATTTAACTTGAATTTATGTTCAACATTATTCTTAGACAAACAGAAGCTACCTATATGCATCAGGAGTTGCTCAATTTAACATTTTCGAGAATAAAAAATAAAGATTATGTCAAAATGTCTACATACGAAAAGCTATTTAAATAGAATTGCTCCAAACACCTGTATGAAGTTAAAAGCTCATTTTTGTAATGAAGGTTAATAATAATGGAATCGACCATCACAATCACCTAACATTAACTTGCTGTTAAATCATACCCAGGAAATACTGTAGCAATCAAAAGAAGTTAAATTCTTTAATTTGTATGATTTTACACTGTTATCAATGTAAAACTGGATCCTTCTTGTCATATTTAAACCACCTTCAAAAATCTAATTTTCATAAGTTTAAATGAATAGAGAGAAGTGCAAAAAGTAAAAATAAAAAAAAACAGTTTTGATTCTGATTTATCTTACAGGTAAATCAATTCACAAAAAAAATAGAATATTCTACATATTCACATGTATTGGCTACCAAGTTAATGTTAGAAAGCACTTGCGATAATAGAAAAATTAATAGGTAGTTTTGTATCTCCCACCATTACCATGCATCTTGTAAACTGGCTAGCTACCATATGTGCTGCTTGCCTTCTACATAATCACCAGATACAATCCCGGATGCCAGGAAGCACGGTTAGCATGCTAAAGATATGTATTAAAAACTTCAAGAACAACATAAATATCTCTGCAACTACCATAGTAATAGGTACTGACAACCTTATATCATTTTAGAAAGGGTTTTAATTCTGCATCTATCTGTGAGATGAAAAACAGCACCCTGTTTAAAAAAAATGTTAATCTTGTTTGAATTAGTAAAAGTTGGGATTCGTCAATTTAACTTCTGCAAATGATTATCGCACACTGCAAACGTCAATATTTAGAAAATTTGAAATAACTCGTGAACAATATGACCGAGGCTTAATCCAAAATTGCACAGGGTATTCGATTTAAAATAATGAAACTGGTGCTCACTTCCAGTATAATGGGGAGTCCACGAAATATTTTTAGATTGCTAAACGCTTAATTCTAAATGACTCACTTGAACCATTTCTATATTTTTAACTTACACATGTATTACTTATTCGTGCTTAGTGAATCACCACGTATGTTAGGGGCAAGCGGTGGGGGCGTCATAATTGTTCCATCTTAAAAGTTGCCTGTATTAAGCCAGGGCCAGAGCTTATTATAATCATCACCTACATGAAGTATATACATGTATTCCTCCTGTATTCACATAATTTTCTATATTAAAACTGATGCACATATTTTTTTGTATGTGAGGATATGTGCACCCAATCGGAATATTTGAGATGGAAGGTTGGATGGGAACTTTGTTGGAACTGCATAGACACAACTTTCTAATATTTTTACTACCGGCATCTGAATATTCTTGTACAAATTTTTGGTTAAAATGTGCCATACACAATTAAGTATAACTTTTGTATCAACACTTGAAATAATGAACTATCAATATTTAATAGTTTTACATGCCCGTAAATGCCACACTTTTTCATTTTGTACAGATTGCAAGGGATTTGAAATTACGGATGTCAAGTGTTATTTTATGATGTCAATTTTATGATGTCAACTGCCTGACATTACACATGACAGTCCGCAACTAACGTATGGCCATCTAGTGTTACCTTTATGTAGCTTAACTTGCCCTTGATTTGGGTAAGAAAATGGCCGCCAGTTGGTATACCACGTATAGAGGTATCTTGGTTATTATATATGAGTTTGTTGTCTTGTTCTAACGTGTTACCAATCAAACCTAATCTTCAAGATTAAAGAACAAAAAAACTGTCAGATATCAGGGTCTGATCAAGGTTGATAGATAGTAGATAAATTTTAGTAGTAGTGTAGGAGCATAATGCACCACGGAATTATATTGAAACTGGAAGCACAAAGGACAATCCCTTACTTTAAAACTGAGGTAAATTGTAACTATGCACACCGCACAGGAATCACAGGATTGACACGCATGCGCTATATGACTGTATTACACGTAAACCAGCTCAATGCTGTCTGAAATTCAAAATTCCTCTAGTTTTGAGGAATTCCTCTGAGATTGGCAGGCGTCTCAATCTCTCAATCCATACGCAAGCGAATTTCGACCTTCCTGATCGGCGATCGGAGCCTATATGCATTGGAGATTGGAGTTATCGGCGCATGTAGGTACACCTAATTCCGTGTGATGCACCAAGCAGTGCACGTTGACAGTTGCCTAGGAAAAAGTCAAACAACGAAACAACACTGTCAGAGCCTGATATCTGACATCTCTCCAATCTTTATAAGGTTAGGTTTGATAGTTTGGTTCCCTCTCCCTTCTCCTTTTATAAACATTTAAATTTCCCATCACTATTTTGCCCTAAAGTGGAGGACTGTTGCAGTTTGCAGTACTGTATAACTAATATATTTAGTGACTGTATAGTATAGCAATCTGGCAATGTCGTCAATTCGTACCTAAGTTCAGGTGTTCAATTGACGATTATCTGATACGTCACAATGTAATGTCAACATTTGACATAACCAAAACAAATGTATCAAAAAAGTTATGTATCCTTGAACGGAATGCAGCACAGTTCGAAGTGCTAGTGCATTTGCCGATTTTTTTGTTAGTGATGAATGTGTCAAAAAATTTCTTAAATGTTATAAAATAATTATACGAAATGAGTGCAATACTGAGACACATAAATACTATAGGGCCCAGAAGGATACTAATATTTATTTTAGCTGTATGGTTTATTCTGTTATTATTAACGGCGTTGCCCGTGTTCAACGCACATTTAAGTACATCAACAGATACTAGAACTGCAGAAAGGCTGACTCGTGCACTGGCAGAATTAGAGGCCCTCCGAAAACAGAATGTTGAGTTGCAGGAGATATTTAGAGATATCGCTGCAGGGTAATTGTGGACATAATTTTTTTACAATTTGAATTAAGCCTGCTTATTTTTTCACGCTTTCAGGGATCTGCAAACCGATCAGAAAGAGGCTATAGAAAACTTTCAGTCACGTTTGACAAAAGTGGAACATTCCATAACAAATACAGAAGACTTGGGCTATGTTAGCCAAAAAGAAGAGCCTAACACTCAGTATGAAATTTTGAGAAGAAGAATAGGTGCAAATGTACAGGAGTTCTGGTATTTTGTGCATTCTGAGATGTTAAAATTACAGAAGCAAGTAAATGAAATTGCTCCTGAATTGGTACAAGAAATACATTTTATTTTAAACTTAGGAATAGAGCACAAAAGGTAATTAATGGTTTAGAAAGTAGTAATCTTAAGTTAAGGCTGGTAATACTTTTTCATTTCTTCTTATGCCTGTTAACCCATTAAAAATATCGTCATTGTCCGTCTATATTAGAGAAAACATTATCTCTATGGTAAGATAAATGACTCATAGTAAATAATTATTTGTTATTCTACGACTTCAGCAAAAGAAAATTACCTCTATTCAGGCAATAAGTGGTGATATGATAATTATGTGAATTGTGTGTTGCTTTTGAGTCATTTAGATATACTTATAAGTTATAATCTTATTCCCTATTCTTACGAGAGCATTGTAAATTTATAAAGAAATAAGTATTCATTTAATATAAGCATTTAAAACACAGTTTGAAATTTTTCGAACCCAAATTCCTTTCAGATTATTGACAGGAATAGGAGCAGGGCTGTTCCTGAAAAAACTGCTATAAAACTCATGCTAAAGTAAAAAAAATATTTGCATGAGTTAATATAATTTTCTTTTATTTGACCCAACTTGACAACATAAATAACTAATAACAGTAGCAGAGATACATATACCATTTTAAAACTAAGGTTCAAACCAAGATACCTAAAACTATATATCTTGGTTTAAAGCTTACCAGTGTCGACTCGTGATTATTAGAGTGAGGAAGATAGGTATAATGTGGAATCCTTAAACTATATCAATTAAGTTCAAACTGCTACAATAAATACTGTATTACCAGGAAAGAGACAGTAACCATTCTACTACTAACTCAGGAAGCAGTAAAAGTTCATACCTTAACCCTACTTAGTCAATTTAATTTTTTAGTAGTATGGTGAATCATTTTACATATGTACATAATATAGTCTAACTTTTTATGCATGACTGAGTAAGAAGCATTGCATATTATTTATACCTACATAAGATACATACATACATAACCACATACACTGCAACTAAAGTCGTTAACTATTTAATTTCAGGCTAGTTACATGATTATTTTCTCTGAATTAAATATTCTGGAATTAATTTTTTTCTTGGTCGAATTTAGAAAATATTAGATAACTCTTGAGATGTGAAGTGTCTTACATTATGGTTTAATTCCTCAATTAGCGTGATTTTTCAGATTCATATTTTTGACATCACGATATTAAGATTAGCAAAAGGTTTAATTTTACACGCACTGGAAATGTGGTCTTTTGATTTAGAATATTGTTTCATAGAACATGGTAAATTCTTTAAATCTGCAAACCAGATCTTTGATTACGTTGTATATTCTGACTGAGTAGGAAACAATAAACATGGCTAGTAGAATAGCTTTTCTCATTTACTTGAAGCTACTAGCCACTTACGTTTGTCGTACCATGAAACATTAAAACCATGATTTTGCCAACTGTCTGAACTGTCATGGTTTCTTTGGCTCCTCTATTATATACGATTTTGTTTCAACATTCGGTTACTTACTAACCAATCCACTACATCTTGCGATTATTTAGTCTTCCTTATCCATATCCAATAGCAAGTATACGAATTAGAACTGAATAAAAAAAGAATTTTCTATTTTCTAATTTTATCAACGGTAGTCCGATATCGATGATTGTTCATCTTATATTGCTACAATTTTACTTTTTAACTATAAAAAGAAAGCAACACTGTCTGTAAGTAAATGCAACAGACTTAAACTGAACCAATACGGTTGTCCTGCAAACTTCTAATATTTTTCGATATTTGTCTTGCTTTTCAGTAGTGATTTTTAACAAGAAGACTTACTTTTAATAACCAGAAACCACATTCGATAAAAATTGTTTCCATTAAAACAGATGTCTAAAACTGGCAAGAAACCTGGGCATTCAAGTTGTTACTTTTTGGTATGAAGATATCACTCGGAGAAACGCAACCGACTTGTCATTTAATTTTAGTAATCAACATTATAGTAAAGTCAAATGGCTAGCCGAAGTATAAAACTCACTTTCTGCTCTTGTAATCCTCCGCATTTGGCCGCCATTTAGTAAATAAGTGTATAACTAACAATCTTCACCCTCCCTCCCTAAATGTAATAAAAAAGAAAAGAATTGCTGACTACCCAAAAGAACTTGGACTTCACTATTAAGAATAATGCACCATATATAAAAATTAAAGGTATGTACTATTATATATATTTTCCAGGTCTTTGATACATGATATCGACAATCTAGCTGAAGTTGATGGTTACTCAACATGGAGAGAAAATGAAGCCAATAGTCTCAGCAATTTAGTTCAAGAACGTTTTAAGTTTCTTCAAAACCCAACTGATTGTAAAACTGCAAAGAAACTTGTATGCAGCCTTAACAAAGTAAGTACAAAAATTATCGTTGTGATATTTGGATATTATTCTTGTTGTACCAAACAAATGTATTAAACAAATTCTTCTTTAGAATGCTTATTGCCTTGTTATAACGTTTTAATCATAAATATAGTTTACACTGAGTTTATTTGAAAACAGGAGGTACTTAAAACACAATGCAAAAACATATTTTAGTACTTTCAAGCCTCATAAACACAATAACCTTGAACAGTTATGAAAACTTTTTTACTTGTACGCTCCATTATTGCTTCTTTTATATTACTTTTATACCAGATATAACTATAAACTTGAAATACTTTTAATTTATAGGGTTGTGGCTATGGATGCCAGTTGCACCATGTAGTTTACTGTTTCATGGTCGCATATGGTACAAAACGGACTTTGATTTTAAAGTCTAAAGGCTGGAGATACCATAAACCAGGCTGGGAGGAGGTCTTCAAACCTCTGAGTGACACTTGCACGGATCCGAATGGAGATACTGTCAGCAATTGGCCAGGTAGGTGGACATGCTTAAAACAGTAACAATATTCATGTATGTTGCTATACCGTTTTTTTTTAAGTTCAAACGATKTCCTGGAACCATATAATATAATAATCAGTTTATAGTAAAATTGCTCTTGTTTCTTACTTAAAATATAGTTATGACAGTTCTTAACCTAAGAAATTAAAAAAATTAAATATGTATTTTTGAGTTTTCAGGATATATGTATATAGTTTGTCAAAACACGAGGGGAAGTAACGGTTGATTACTAATGTAGAGAATTGAAGAAATTAAGGGTATGTCGACCTGGGTATTGTACACAAAGAGTACTCTTTTTCTTTTTGGCTAAGTTTTCGACTTTTATTCAAAGTACTCTTCAGAGCGTCTACAACAATGTAACAGTAACATTTTAAAAAATAAAAGTTTTGAATTCTACTTACAGAAATTTGGGATTAATTGTACAGGGTGAGCAAATAAGAGAGGTGGCCGGTCATATCTCATAAACCAGTAGGCCTAGAGCTTTGAGGTAAAAAATTTCTGAAGTAAAGTGGCCAAGAGAAATTGCTGGAAAATATTTTCGAGTTTGTAAAGTGACTGCTACAGGGCGCTGTGGTACCTCCAATTTACAAGATTAATGTTTGAGTCATTTTTAGCCTAATAAATGTCTGCGGTATTAAACATTTTAAGATTGTTTGGACTAGAATCTACCATTTTTGTTTAGAAAATTTTTTTGTTAAATGTCAAATAAAGGAGTGGGGGGGCGAGTGAATATTAATATAGAAGATCGCTTATATTTCAGGTTTAGCTTAACCGATTTTAACCAACGAGGTCTCATTTTCAAGAGCTTATGTGCCTTTATAAAAAGCAATTTTAAGTGTCAGAACATAGTTTGTGTGTTGACCACAAGAGGGCGTTCTTTGAAGTTACTACCTAAATATCAATTTTTCTCGAAATTTTCAAATGCAAAGTTTTAAGGCTGTTTACTTTATTAAATGAACAATTGAATATAGACTAAAATGGTTAAAACCGTACCATTTAAAAAATTCGAGAAAAATCGATATTTAGGTAGTAATTTCAGAAAACGCCCTCTTGCGGTTAACACACAAACTATGTTCAGACACTTAAAATTGCTTTTTATAAAGGCACATAAGCTCGTCAAGGTGACACCTCGCTGGTTAAAATCACTCAAGCCAAACCCAAAATATTAGCGGTTTTCTATATTAATATTCACCGGCCCCCACTCCTTTATTTGACATTTAAGAATAAAATGTCCTAAACAAAAATGGTAGATTTTAGTCCAAACAATCTTAGTTGCTGGAAAATGTTTTCAAGTTGGTAAAGTGACCACCAGGAGGCACTGTGGCATCTCCAAATTACAAAGTTAATGTTTATATCATTTTTAGCCTAATAAATGTCTGCGGTATTAAAAATTTTAACATTGCTTGGACTGAAATCTACCATTTTTATTTAGAACATTTTTTTGTTAAATGTCAAATAAAGGAGTGTGGGGCGGGTAAATATTAATATAGAAAATCGCTAATATTTCAGGTTTGGCTTGACCGATTTCAACCAACGAGGTGTCATTTTCAAGAGCTTATGTGCGTTTATAAAAAGCAATTTTAAGTGTCACAACATAGTTTGTGTGTTGAGCGCAAGAGGGCGTTTTGTGAAATTACTACCTAAAATCGATTTTTCTCGAATTTTTTAAGTGGTGCGGTTTTCTCCATTTTAGTATATATTCAATTGTTCTTTTAATGAAGTAAATAGCCTTATATCTTTGCATTTAAAAATTTCGAGAAAAATTGATATTTAGGTAGTAACTTCAGAAAACACCCTCTTGCGGGCAACACACAATTAATGTTCTGACACTTAAAATTGCTTTTTATAAAGGCACCTCGTTGGTTGAAATCGGTCAAGCCAAACCTGAGATATTAGTGATTTTCTATATTAATATTCTCCCAGCCCCACTCCTTTATTTGACATTTAACAAAAAATGTTCTAAACAAAAATGGTAGATTTCAGTTCAAACAATCTTAATATGTTAAATACTGCAAACATTTATTAGGCTAAAAATGACACAAACATTAATTTTGTAATTTGAAGGTACCAAAGCGCCCTCTAGCGGTCACTTTACAAACTCGAAAATATTTTCCAGCAATTTCTCTTGGCCATTTTACTTAAGAAATTATTATTTCTTATTTGCTCACCCTGTACATAGTATTGATATATATGAAGATATTTTCCAAAATATTAATGATGTCTTCCTCACAAACAGTTTAAAATTAACGAAATTAACAACACTTTGAATATCCTTCAGTCAAAATTAATTTACATATGTCAAAGCTGTAACAAATTTCATCAGATATTGTACCAATATTAAAAATTTTCAATATGTATGTTTAAAAGTGTAGTTTTTAAATTCCGTAATGCAACTACAGAATCCGTATTTGAAAGTTTTTTCTGCGTGACAGTTCTCCAAACTGCATTTATAGAAACGAATGTCCCTTAATAAGTTTCTGGTATGTAGAGTATATATTTTCCTAATTTATATGCTTTATATCCAAGCTTAAGCAAAACTTTCAAGCATGTTGCTTACAGAATACTAATTGAGCCCTTCAGCCAAAACCAGACTTTCATTTGTTGTCACATTAGGATTTGAATAGGCTTTTGGTGTAGGCTTATTAAAACTACTGTTTTCTTGTAGTTTCACATGCCACACGATTTTCTGAATGCTCAGGAATCTGGTTGATGTCTTTCTGAAAACCTGTTCAAATATGTGTTTCTGGTGACTTCTATCATTTGTTTCAGGACAAGTTATCGAAACTAAACTTTAAGACAGTTGCATGTTGCCTCATGGTTAATCATATTTCAGTCAGATATCAAATTTTATATGACAAACTGAATATATATTTTGAAAGCTTAAAAAATAACAACTGAAAATTTCCCAGTCTTTTATAATTCCTGTTTAAAAAAATACAAGTTTGTCTGTAACAAATTAATGTGTTTTTCCTTATGATAAAGCCTATAAGCAATTTATATATCTATACTTTTTTTTGTATCTAAAAATAACAAAGTTATCTAGAATTTGAAGAAATATAGCWATAGCTTCAAAATACTACAACGTTCCGAATAAAATCTTTGTTGTCCAATGAATTGTAATCTAAAATTTATCCGGTAGGTTCCATTTATTTTCTTTTTGTTTTTTTATGATTATTGAGATTCCCTAGGAAGTACATGAATTCTGAGCAGATATATAGTTATAAAATTAAATGCTTTACAAGAATATAAGGTTTTGAATATATTATGATAATGGTATTCATATATTTTAGTTCCTAGAAACAAGTATACCAGTTTTCGTTAGGGTTAAGCTAGAAAAAGAAAATTAATTAATTGACATTTTCTATTGCAGGAAACCCTGATACTCAGGTTATAAATCTGCCTATCATCGACTCTTTGGCCCCTAGGCCACCTTTTCTACCTCTCGCAGTTCCGGAAGATTTACTACCTAGACTGATACGTTTACATGGGGACCCAATAGTCTGGTGGGTTGGCCAGATTTTGAAATACCTTTTAAAGCAGCAACCCAAGACAGCTCAACTTGTACAGGAGGCAATCACAAATATGGGCTTCCAAAGGCCAATAGTTGGGTAAGTTACCATGCAGTAAAAATAATGAAAAGAAAGTGTAGAATCACTTTAAAATTCCATCTTTTGCAAACCATGGTTATCTGAATTCCTAATGGTGAGGCACAGCCACATCCAAGGAATAAAATGGAAATCAGTTAAACCTAACTAAATTTTATCTATTTTATGTTTATAATGGACTGATAATAATTGAACCATAAATGGTTAAGTAATGAAGCATATTATTAAAATGTTTTTGGTATCCCTAGCTTTATTATATTGAGAACAGCAAAGTAGATAAGATAGTATATTAAACTCGTGTAATAAGACATATTTACACATTCGTGAGATAATATAGTTTCTTAAAGACATGTACTAATATACTATTTATACACGGTGTTTAAAAATGTTATGTTAAAAAAAACTGAAGTGAAATTATAATAAAAAATTTATATCATCGTGCTTTGTTTTTGATATACTTAGCGTTGATCCTACAAAATAACAATTTAATTTTTCTGGTTTTTAAAAAACGAATTTTTAGAACTTGTGGTTTTAGAAGGCAGTTATAATAGATAGTGGCCAATAATTTGGCATAGAGTAGTGCTTTATATCTAAGGCAGGGGTGCATTGTGGGAGGGGCAGGGGAGTTTTTTTCTTGAAAAACAGTTATGTGCGAGATTTCAAAAAGCAGAATACTATTTTTAGAAAGAGCAATAAAAGTTAAGCTGAAAAGGTTTTCTTATTGTGTGTCTCTAGGACAAGTTGTATTTGAGAAAATCAAGAAATTGTGTTTCCAAACATGCTGAGTAGCAAATTATTTTCATATCTTTTCAAAAATCTGGTAGGCAGGGTAACTAAATTATCAGCCATTTGTATCCTTATTTGCAACAGTGACAGTGTTTGGAGTGCCTTAAGAGTTTTTTTTATGAATAATTTTTGTGTAATGTGTAATTTTTTTTATATGGAAAATGTTCTTACCTTCCATACTGCTAGTACGATATTTTTGTTAAAATTAAGAAACTCAGATTTTGTTGTGATGCAGTTCAGAACAATTTTTTTTGATTTTATAAAAAAATGACTTTTCTTAGCAATATGGAAGTAAGTGCTTTTTTGTGTATGTGCTAGCAACATGCAATAAGAGTACATTTTTGTCTGATAAAATAGTGATCTAGCTTTTTAAAATTCCAGTTTTTTTTTCAATACTTAAACCTGCTTCCCCTACCACTATGCCGACTTATGAAGCACTAATCTATATTTATTAACAACTTTAAAAAAATTGCCAAGTTTGAAAAAATATTTTTTTCAGAAATAGACTAAAGTTTTTGTTTTGTTCTTTCAGCACTTTTATATCAAGAGCAAATCATTTTTGGAACCATAATTTTACTTAGGGAACACAGATTACAATTTATGACATCGAATGTAAAATCACCTAGTGTACCAAAATTAAATTATTTACCGTATCTATTTTTATTAGACTTGGCAAAAGCATTTCTTTATTATAGTATATTTTACTTTGTAGCGTTCATGTGCGTAGAACTGATAAAGTTGGTACAGAGGCTGCTTACCATGGCATAGACGAGTACATGGCCGAAGTAGATGAATATTACAATCAGCTGGAATTGAAACAGAAAGTGGACAAAAGACGGGTATACCTTGCCTCGGATGATCCTAAAGTAATTTCAGATGCCAAAACTAAATATCCACACTACGAAATCCTGGGTGATCCCACAATATCAAAAACTGCCGCAGTTTCATCTAGATATTCCGATACATCATTAAATGGGATCATATCGGACATTCACATGCTCAGTATGAGCGATTTTCTAGTTTGTACATTTTCTTCACAGGTAAGTGGTAAATATTTTATTTCATTACCAGTAATGAAACAAGCGTTTTGATTTTGATGTGAAAAACAATGTGTATAAGTGGAAAAAAGTTTGTAATATTTAATTCTTTATCTATGCCCAGGAGTTATATGTTACTTATCCCATTCATTTGTAAGACCTTCATTACCATAATATGAATATTCATAACTGCATGTACCATTGTTACTGCATCCTTTTTCATATAGTAATAAATATATCAAAACATATTAAACACTATAAGACCAACAAGAACCATACCTTACTACAATAACTTAACTGCAATTTGTTTATTTGTTATAAACATTAATGTCACAATATGTACAATCCCTTAAATAAATCTCTGCTGATGCAGCCGATAGTTGTGAATTTTGGCTTATCGTGAACTCTTGTTTATTACTGTTGTAGGCTGTACATTTATTTCAGTATATATATTTTCTTTTTATTTTTGGCTGAATTTTCAAACTAACATTCAGCAATGTAATTAGATCGCCAGCCACTGTGACGTTTGACAGCTAACAAGTCTCCTTCTGTATCCGCTAACAATGATATTGATGACCTTCTTAAGTAGTAGCCAGTATATCTTCAGGATATTCAGGTTTAAGAAATAAAGTAATCTGTTTTGGCCAACGAACCAAACATATTGACGCTTCAACAGGATGTTTGACTCATGTTCCTCCCTTTCTGTACTGGCCATTGTATTTTTGAACTCTTTTCACTATATTTATACCCTCATTGTTTCCAGCAGATGCAAACAATTTTCTTGTTACCTTGGTTTTGGTATTTTGTAACCAAAAATAGAAACAAAATCCTTTGATCTTTACATTACTTATAAGTTATAAGTTAATTTTTTGGTCATTCTCACCTGCAAACCCCAGCAAGTCGAACAATTAATGCCACTTTCACTAAGAGAAATTGTTTATTGTCAGCTTCTTTCAAGAATTTCGTTATGCACTTTTTTTGTCAATACTCTTGATTTTTTAACTTGACAGCCTACTGATTTTCTTTTAAATAGTGTGACTAAATGCGTATATTTGCTAATATCTATATTTTTATTTTACCAATATCATGAATTAATATGCCCAAAGAGACAAAGGTTTAATGCTTTAAATAAATTTTTGAAATAAACTAAAACTAACTTATAATTTGCTGGATTGTGGATCTTCTTCTTTCTGATATTAATAATGTCTTCGTCAATATTCAAAGGAAAACTTTCAGCATCACTTATACTATATTTTTTACATCACACATTATATATGATAGTAGTAATACCTCATGACAATCCTAAAAAATGGTTGTTATTTTCATGTCATAACAAAAATTATAGTGCTTTGCTGGCTTAGTGGTTGTGGTGGTGAATATATGTAACTTTGTGCAGTACACATTTGATACTGCATTAGTAACAAACTTTGCGATTACTATGCAAATTTTTCATCTGTTTGTTAATAATTCTTTTATCCGACACATAGCATAAATAACTATTACATAATATGGTATTATGTATTGTTGAGTTTTTTTGGTAGTGATAATTATTTCCCACAGTATTATAAAGTTTACAAAAAATTTTTGCTATCAGCAAGATATCTTATTATGAAAATTAACTTTTATGCACTGCAAACCTGTTTATTATAAGAAAATAAAAGGGGATGGCAATCACAGCATGCACCAATTGAATTGGTCCAATGTCTGCAGCATACTGAATTGTCAAACAGTAGTAACTTGAATTTGCATGTTAGGCAAATTCAAAAGCTTTACACTAAATGCAAGCAGTTTGGTACAGTAAGGCAATAGTGATCATCTTTAGTTTCAGTAAATTTCTGGAATGCAATAATATTTAACTAGGAATAACAGAAGTATTATTATGTGTGAATCATTACTAAAACATAAAATAATAATTGTTTACAATGTTTGATCCTGTCTTTTCAAACAGACATCTTATTCTAAACTCTGCCAAGAAAATTCTAACAATTAAGCCTAAAAATCTTAAACTGTGGTTATCCTAACAAGCCAGGTATTGGAATGTTTTTGGTAAGTCAGTTTAGTCTGCTTTTAATAGTATTTTTTAAAATTATAACTTAAAATTTTCATACTGCTTATTAACAATATCAGTAAAGCACTTTCAGCTGTGTATAGTGGTGGTAGGCTTCTTAAAGATAATCTGTACTAGTGGCGTTGAAATAATGCTGTCTGACAGTTGCCAGAGTGGGCATTTTTAAAATTGTGGTGATATGAAAATTAACCGATGTAGCAATTCGCTACTTTGGGCTACTTTAGAACATGCACAATGCATGATAACAGCATTGGGAAGAAAAAAATACAGGCGACTAGAAAAGGTTAAAATGACCTGACCTGACCTGACATCATCAGTTTTCTCCTTCGGCAGTGAAACGTTTTCAGTTACCATTTGTTACGTTCATGGAACAGCTTTCCGGTTTTTAAATAAAATTATTGTGTTCCTTTTGCATTGAACATTTTCACTACATGTTAGGTATAATTTAGGTTAAGATTAGTAACATTCTATATAAAGTTGATCAAGAAGGGAAATATCCCAATGCATAAAAGTGTATTGCTGCTTGCGAAAATTAAAAAATTAAAAAAAGTGTGGACAATCTAATATACGCTTTTGATTATTAATCAGTTAAAAGGTATGTATAATTCAGATTTATGGATAGGCTACCTGGGCTACTTTATGCTAAACATTGGTTACTATGTGCTCATCAAATCTAGCAACTCTCTAGGTAGAAGGCTAGCAAGTTCAAGGTTTGTTTTGGTGGTACGTTAAAGATTCCAAAGAGTGAGATAGGTAATTTATTTCTATTATTATTATTATCATATGACGAAAAAGTTTTTATTAAAAATTTGCCTCGCTCTTTTCCCAGAATGCAAAATTTAGTACAGTGTAGTTCAACAGGTAGTTTAAATGGAGGATTTTCTGTTCCGTGGTTTAAAAAATATGACTGGTTGACAGTAAGTGTATTAAAAAAAAACTGTTTTCCTAGAAATGTTTACTTTTTGCCAAGGGAAGTAATAAGAAAAGTCCATGGGCCTCATATGGTTATGAAAATTTACAAGACAAAAAATTATTTACTGATTTATAAATAAATAATCCTGATGTACTAGAGTGGGCCAAAGTTTTTACAGCCGGCCCACAAATTATACAAATAATTATCACACTACTGAATTGTCCCAAAAATATAATAGTCACTTACTAGACTATAAAAAGTGTAACGTCACAACTAAAATTACTGCCATAATTTTAGGTATGCAGGGTTGCCTACGAAATTATGCAGAATTACTACCCCGATGCCTCTTCACGCTTCAGATCGTTGGACGACATATATTATTATGGGGGCCAAAACCCTCATAATCGGATAGCTGTTTTACCACATGAACCCAWGAGGACGGGTGAAATAAGCTTGGCAGTTGGAGACTTGGTGGGCGTGGCTGGCAACCATTGGAATGGTTTCAGCAAAGGACGTAATTTACGAACGAACCATGTTGGGTTATATCCCAGCTTTAAAGTTAAAGATAAAGTGGAAAGCGCCAAATTTCCAACCTATTCAGAAATGAACAAGAAAGAAAACGCTGCAGATGTTTGATGAATATTCCTACAAACGCACCTGGTTTTTATGTGATTTAGTTTAAAAAGTCAATATTGTTCGATAATCATTTATCTTGTTATGTTTTTATTTATTATCTGAAACTAATTTTCTTTCTGACTGATTTCTAATCCCCTTCAGGTCAAAAGTAGCAGTCAGAGATGTTTGAGTGGCACCAGCCTGTTAAGAGAAGTAGTGTCATTTGTTTTATAGATGATGTTGTGGTGTTTCTCACTGGACGCTAGTCAGATACAAATTCCTGTTTAACATGATTTGCTAATTGTTATGAATTATGGAAAAGAGTGAACCTGTTATTATTAACAGATATACAGTATTTTATAAATAAAGGGATACAAATTTTACCCGTGTATTATTCTCCTTTGCTTTGACTTTAGAATTTTAGATCAGAAAGGTATAAATATCTGACTTAAGGTCCTAATTAAAGTGTAAAAGTTAAATACTCTGCAGGATGAAAATGGCTACTGAGTATAAAGTAATTTTTAAGTTCAAAAAATTGGTCAATATTGGATAAATATAATGCAAAACCCAAAAATATGAACCTATTACATGTTATATTTGAAAGTATGATGTGAAATTAAAATATTTACGATTTGCATATTGGGTTAACCTTTAGTAGTATAATAAATTAGAGGTAGCTATCCAGCAACCCCCAATGAGGCTTGCCATGAAAGTAGTGCTGCCATACATCCTATCTTGGGCAGAAGTCTCCCGATTTCTTAATTTCTTTATTAAACTGAATCATCAAATTCCTGATTTACACATGAACATCCCACATTCCTTACATTTAATAAAATGTCATCTATCTGTTTATAGAAGTTGTTGTTTGTTCTGTTTTTGACACTGATTAAAAAGAATAAAGAAACTATCACAAATGGTACTCAAAACCAACGGCATCAGGAAGATTCCTAAATTATCAGTCTAACCACCCCTATAAACAAAAACTAGCTTTGTTGAACAATACAGTACACTGAATAATAAAATTAACTATAGTCCAAAATTAGAAGTGAAATTTTACATACACAAAAAACATATTCAGCCCTACCGTACATTCCACCACTTACACAAAAACCGCTGCAAATTGAATCAATACTTCCACATCCAATTGTCAAAATGACATTTACGTTTTTATTTTGTTATACTATACGATTAGTAATCAGGTTTTGAGTATTTTGTCTCTACACATTTTCCTAAAACAAATAGTCCTCGCGATATTAGCAAAAATATATAATTTTTAAAATCGGTTTTTTCCAAATAAATCAAAAATTATTAACTTAACAAAAAAATTACAAGAGTGCTTTCTGATCAGAAATTTGATTTTCTATATAATACCAAAATTAAAAAAAATCGTACGAGCAGGATCCAAAATAGGTTTTTTGGAAATATTTCGAAAATGTCAAAATTTTGGATAAATTTTCTGACACTTTTTGTGAGAAATTTTATTTCCTATCTGATGGTATTTTCATTTTTTGAATATATTAAATATATTCGGAGATATTTAGTGAAAACCGTTTTCTTTAAGTGACGCTTTTTTGCTAATATCTTCTAAACAGTTTGTTGCACCGAAAATTTATAAGAACTAATAATACTCGCAGTTATACTACTAATCACATACTAAAACGAAAAAATATAAAAAATACAAATTTGCATAAAGGGTAGTTATCCCCCAGTTTCGCCCCGTTCCGATATCCTACTTACCCCACAAACAATAGGTCGCTTTGGGTAGTTGAGATTTATATGTTTGCATTTCAAGTTCATATATTAAGTCTTTCAAAAGTTATTGTGTCCACAAACAAAACCACAGATGCACAGACAAGAAATTTGTTTTTTTGCGTTTTCGACCATTTTAAAGCGAATGAGCAAATAAAATTTTTTGAAAATTTTTTAGTGATACAATACTTCCCATCCATTGGATGTGAAAGTAAAAATAAGAAACATACTAAAACCATATAACATTCAAATCACATGAACCAATAAACAATTAAAAATTTCCACATACCATTAAAAACAAAAAACCACACAATACAAGAACATACACACAGTATGCAACAAACGATATATAGGACAGACGAGACGGGACAAAACCTAAAAAACGGGATATTTAATGACATAAAAGTAATAACAACTACACAGCTTTGAAAAGAAAAGAACTAACTAATCACATTTCTGACTTGGAAAGCCCAAAATTATTGCTACAGAACCACATTAACGTAAAAGACAATTTTTGAAAATGATACATATACAAAAAAACAAATACATGTGGAAACGATAGCACAGACATACAAGGACTGAGTAATACCTACAATATCTTTTAGAGACACAAACATTATGCAACACCCACAAATACTCCTACTCTAATAACATTTGTTGTTCAAATAATTCTAGTGATAGAACAAACTCAAAGGTACATTTTGTATTAATGTCAAAATTATAAATGTCACATTAGTTTAATGTCAATTTGTCAATTATAATATAAATAGTAAAAATATTTGAAAAAGGTCTAAATAAAAGGCCGAAACGTTATAAACAAAAAGCTTATTTAATTTAATATAATTATGAAGACATGATAACAAAATATCTGAAGTAAATTTTGAGGAGGTTGTTGCTAAGGTTAGTGAGCAAATCAGTCGCAGAAACAACCAAATCATTTTTGTACACTTAAAGCTGACTCAAATCTCTTTGTCGATAGACAGAACTCTAATAGCAGTTCTGTAAATGAAATTCTTTCTATCCTGTCCTCCGATTTACATTTTTAGGCCAAGCTATTCAAACTCAACGACTTGGTAAGTATAATCCTTTGAATAGCCGACGCCGTCCTATTAGTAGGTCAGTCAAGTTAGCCCCCCACTTTAATTTTTGAACTATTTTTTATGTTAATGAATGGTGCTTGTTTTGTGCTAAATTGTGCTAATGATTTTATCAATTGTGCTATTTTCCAAATAAGCACAAAAATTGATTCAAATCCGGGGGCCAGGTTGACGGTCAGCCCCCCAATATTTTGGAATATTCAAAATTTTATTGTGGCAATGAATAGTACTCGTTTTGTGCTGAATTGTGCCGGTGTCAGGAAGTTTTGTGCTGTAACCCTTATATTTAATTTTTTTAAAACAACGGCGGGGGGTAGGATTACGGTCAGCCCCCAATATTTTGGAATATTCAAGATTTTATTGCGGCAATGAATAGTACTCGTTTTGTGCTGAATTGTGCCGGTGTCAGGAAGTTTTGTGCCGCAACCCTTATATTTAATTGTTTTTAAAAACAAAGGCGGGGGCCAGGTTGACGGTCAGCCCCCCAATATTTTGGAATATTCAAAATTTTATTGCGGCAATGAATAGTACTCGTTTTGTGCTGAATTGTACCGGTGTCAGGAAGTTTTGTGTCGCAACCCTTATATTTAATTTTTTTAAAACAACTCCGGGGGCCAGGTTGACGGTCAGCCTCCCAATATTTTGGAATATTCAAAATTTTATTGCGGCAATGAATAGTACTCGTTTTGTGCTGAATTGTGCCGGTGTCAGGAAGTTTTGTGCCGCAACCCTTATATTTAATTGTTTTTAAAAACAAAGGCGGGGGCCAGGTTGACGGTCAGCCCCCAATATTTTGGAATATTCAAAATTTTATTGCGGCAATGAACAGTACTCGTTTTATMCTGAATTGTGCCTGTGTCAGGAAGTTTTGTGTCGCAYCCCTTATATTTAATTTTTTTTAAAACAACAGCGGGGGTCAGATTGACGGTCAGCCCCCCAATATTTTGGAATATTCAAAATTTTATTGAGGCAATGAACAGTACTCGTTTTGTGCTGAATTGTGCCGGTGTCAGGAAGTTTTGTGCCGCAACCCTAATTTTTAATTTTTTTTAAACAACGGCGGGGGCCAGGTTGACGGTCAGCCCCCCAATATTTTGGAATATTCAAAATTTTATTGCGGCAATGAATAATATTCTTTTTGTGCTGAATTGTGCCGGTATCAGGAAGTTTTGTGCCGCAACCCTTATATTTAATTGTTTTTAAAAACAACCGCGGGGGCCAGGTTGACGGTCAGCCCCCCAATATTTTGGAATATTCAAAATTTTATTGCGGCAATGAACAGTACTAGTTTTGTGCCGAATTGTGCCGGTGTCAGGAAGTTTTGTGCCGCAACCCTTATATTTAATTGTTTTTAAAAACAAAGGCGGGGGCCAGGTTGACGGTCAGCCCCCAATATTTTGGAATATTCCAAATTTTATTACGGCAATGAATTAAAAGTAGATTACGATTAAATAAATAAAATTCAGGGTGTTCCATTTAAAAAAATCAAGTTATAGAGGTTTGAAGTTGTAGAATTTGTTCACGTTATCACACTGTGGGTGCGTTAACTTGGCCCGMCAGTTTGTCATTTTTCAAAATATTTCGGAGCTGTGGTTTGACACTGATCTGCAACTTTTAGTACTATCGCCGCGCATATTGTAGCTTGGCAGCAGTTACAAAAAGGCGGCACAAAGAATTCAGAAATCAACGCCGCCCACGTTGCATGAATGAATCATTTATAGAAACCCTGTATAACTGGTTAACTGTTGTGATAATACATTAAATTATTAGGATTGTACTAATTTTTATTGTGGTTATATATACACGTAAGCAAATTGAAAAAACTCAATTAATTGTAGACAGAAATTTCAAATTCCGCGCGTGTGAACTGTGTGATGTTAGGTGCAGTGGCAGTTGGGATTGGGACTAGGCACTAGGGAGTTAAGTTGGTACTACAGYGATGAGAGMTTATGGAAAATGGCGGTATTATGATTTAAATGAAGTCAACTGCTTTATGTGAAAAGTTTTTTTAGGCACTAGGGAGTTAAGTTGGTACTACAGAGATGAGAGGTTATGGAAAATGGCGGTATTATGATTTAAATGAAGTCAACTGCTTTATGTGAAAAGTTTAATATTTTTACGAATAATAAATATATACACTATCCGGACGTTTAAATGCCCTCCGTTTGGACATCCCCCACATAATAAACAATATTACCTTATTATATCAACAACTTGCCTGATTAATAGAGTACAGTTAGCAGGAGTAGTACCTATAAGATTATAGCAACGAACACACTAGTAAAACCATTTTTGTACTAACTTAAATAGTAAACATTACTAGTAACACGGACTAGTAACATATAAAGGGTTGGCGATTCTGCTATACACTTAAACGGGATTTGAAAAGTTATAATGAGCCCCGTAATATTAACACTGTCAAATTTAATAAAAATTGGGTAAAGTATATATACGGTATAAATATTGGGGGCTGACCATCAACCTGCCCCCCCCCCGCAGTTGTTTAAAAAAAATAAATATAAGGGTTGCGGCACAAAACTTCCTGACACCGGCACAATTCAGCACAAAACGAGTACTATTCATTGCCGCAATAAAATTTTGAATATTCCAAAATATTGGGAGGCTGACCGTCAACCTGGCCCCCGCCTTTGTTTTTAAAAACAATTAAATATAAGGGTTGCGGCACAAAACTTCCTGACACCGGCACAATTCAGCACAAAACGAGTACTATTCATTGCCGCAATAAAATTTTGAATATTCCAAAATATTGGGGGGCTGACCGTCAACCTGGCCCCCGCCTTTGTTTTTAAAAACAATTAAATATAAGGGTTGCGGCACAAAACTTCCTGACACCGGCACAATTCAGCACAAAACGAGTTCTATTCATTGCCGCAATAAAATTTTGAATATTCCAAAATATTGGGAGGCTGACCGTCAACCTGGCCCCCGCCTTTGTTTTTAAAAACAATTAAATATAAGGGTTGCGGCACAAAACTTCCTGACACCGGCACAATTCAGCACAAAACGAGTACTATTCATTGCCGCAATAAAATTTTGAATATTCCAAAATATTGGGGGGGCTGACCGTCAACCTGGCCCCCCGCAGTTGTTTAAAAAAAATAAATATAAGGGTTGCGGCACAAAACTTCCTGATACCGGCAAAATTCAGCACAAAACGAGTACTATTCATTGCCGCAATAAAATTTGGAATATTCCAAAATATTGGGGAGCTGACCGTCAACCCGGCCCCCGGCCGTTGTTTAAAAAAATTAAATATAAGGGTTGCGGCACAAAACTTCCTGACACCGGCACAATTCAGCACAAAACAAGTACTATTCATTGCTGCAATAAAATTTTGAATATTCCAAAATATTGGGAGGCTGACCGTCAACCTGGCCTCCGGATTTGAATCAATTTTTGTGCTTATTTGGAAAATAGCACAATTGATAAAATCATTAGCACAATTTAGCACAAAACAAGCACAATTCATTAACATAAAAAAATAGTTCAAAAATTAAGGTGGGGGGGAAACTTGACTTACCTCCTATTAGTATAACATTGGCTAACAACCTCAAGGTTATTAATCCGATCTGCAAAAAACTGACGAAAAGCCCTTGTTTTGCGAATATCTACACCTCTCTCGACCGAACCCCTAAAGTTTACTTGCATATTATTCTAAACTCAAAAAGCAACTGAGTGATCATTTCGTTCAACGCGAATCCAATTTGCTCATTAAATATCCAAACGAATTCTTTTTATAATTTACTTAAACTAGACAACCTCAATTAATCGTCTTATTCTTAACATTATCTTGTTTATATCAAAATGCGCGAGGTTTAAATTCGAAATGTACCTATTTTACAACCTACACTCTATATTGGTCGATACTGACTTTATCTGCGACCTAGCTAACTCCATCTGTTTCTAATAGTTACAGTGTACCTACCTGTATAGATCCCATCGATGCTTGCAAACCACTGGACTTAGCAGAGGCCTAACGAGAAGAAATTGGAAGCAGCTGACGATAAAAACGAATAGCTGCTGAGAAAAAAGTAGGTATGGCTGCTTCAAAACCTTTTAAATTGACCACTTCCAACAAACAACATGACACTGCAAAAATGGAAAGAAGGAAAACAAAAACAAGGAAGCAGGAGGAAACAAGGGAGGCAATGGAAATAGAAATAAAGAAGACTAATATAGCAATATTGGAATCAAGGGATGAATCCGAATTGGAACAGCAAAATCTCTGTGATAATGATAAACTCCTGTACCCTATACCCACAAGTCAGGTTATATCTTATCGTATCGTACATAATTAAACTACACTGTTTGGCGCTTATATTAGATATACTTCGGTGCATTAACTGTAACGATTTGGTCCCAGGAGCAAATTTGTCTTAGATTCGCACAATTAATTTTGATTAGTTCTTAGTGTAAACTTATGACTATAAAGATAATCTTGAAATTTATTTACAGGAAAAAACACGCTAAACTTTCTTTATTTATGGCTGAATAATTTTGTGCATTTTTCAAATATGTGCGCGAAACAAGCCACTAGTCTTTCAGAATTGTGTTGCATTATACGATTCAAGGAAGTGCCAGCCAGCATCGCAGTGTACTATGATAATTGGCTAACTCGCATCAAAATAAGTTAAAATATTAACCGAAACATTGCAACTGTCTGACCAAATGAATTTAGATCCATTTTTAATAACGCTAAAGTAATGACATTAAATGTGCCATGTTTTGAATAAATTTGCTGTATAATTAACCATGATATCAATTGAGTAACCGTAATGAGTCCATGACGAATCCCGGAATGTCGAACCAAGGAAATCGTCGAACCACCCAACATTCTGTTTGTACGCGACTGACGAACTCGGGAAAGTCGAACGAGAGAAAAGATTAAACCAGTGGTACTTACACCTATTTTAGTATATTATATGCAACCAAATATGCAGTAGTGCATAGTAAGAGTTTTATATACGAGTACACATGTGTAGAATATATATTAAATATGAAGACTTGACATTAGTAGATAATAGTGAAGTTAATATACTTACCAAAAAAATGTAGGTTGTATAGAATAACTAATCATGCCTAGAAGTCCATTATAATTATATTATGCAGAATTTTTTTCTTGACGATTGGGGTCAAAACTCTAATTATACATACAACATAAGATAATATATAAATCATTGTAGAACGCATTCATAACATTTATTTATGTACGGTACGAAAAATCGAAAGAATATAAACACTGTAACGCGACGTCCACTAGATTCCGACGGTTCATAGAAAACTTTGCTGAAGTGTCGCGACCTTTAAGCCAATTAACACGTAAAAATTCTAAATTCGAGTGGGGCGCAGCTCAACAAAATGCTTATGATGTTTTGAAATCTTTATTAACGTCTGCTCCTGTTCTTAGGCAAGCCAACCCCCTGTTGCCCTACGTGTTGAAGACAGATGCCAGTTCTTATGCCCTGGGAGCATGTCTACTCCAGGGGGAGGGTGCTGATGAACGCCCTGTGGAATATGCAAGTCGTCTCCTCAGTGCAGCTGAAAGGAATTACTCAACTACTGAGAGAGAAGCCCTGGCTGTCGTCTACGCCGTGCAGAAATTCCGTGGCTATTTGGACGGTGCTGTTATCCTGGTGAAGACGGACCATCAAGCGCTGCGATGGTTGATGACGCCACGGTCTCCAAGTGGTAGACTGGCTCGATGGGCACTTACCCTTCAAGAATTTGATTTGCACATCGAATATATACCTGGAAAAAGTAATGTCGTGGCAGACACTTTGTCACGGCCCCCATGCACAGAAGAAAATCAAGTAGTCTGCGAAGTCTGCACAGTAACGGTGATGCTCCCAAGTCAATCCCCAAAGAAACTTCGTGAACAACAGCTGCAAGATCCGGATGTGGAAAAAATAATCCGCTGCTTTGAGTCCGATAATCCTAATGAAGTAGACTACGGTCGTTGGACTGACAGAGGCTATATTCTGCAATCTGGAGTTTTATATCGCTATACACCAGATTCCGAGTCGGAAGAACCCCAGATTGTTGTCCCATCCGCAAAAATTAAGGATATATTGAGTCAATATCATGACGATGCCCTTGCTGGACATTATGGTATTCACAAAACAATAAACCGAATTTCCGCAAGATACTACTGGCCAACCTTACGACGAGATGTTACACAGCATGTAAAACACTGTCTCCAGTGCCAGAGATTTAAACCCAGCAATTTAAAGCCAGTTGGATTACTACAAACACCAATTCTGGCACAACGCTTCGAAACAATAGCCATTGATCTCGTACGTCCGTTACCAGAAGCTGCCACAGGCGAAAAATGGATTTTTGCCGTAGAGGATTGTGCCACCAGATGGATCGAACTCTTCGCGCTCCACGCTGCTACTGCCACGGCATGTGCGAAATGTTTGGTGGACGAAGTAATATTCAGATATGGTACACCCAGACGTGTAATAAGCGACAAAAAGTTGCATACTGTTTAGGTTTCAAGCAGACATTGACCCCGTCATATCACCCTCAGGCGAACCCGGAAGAGCGACGTAATCGTGACATAAAAACACAATTGGTAATTCTTGTACAGGATGACCATTCAAAATGCAGAGTACTGTACTGTACTGCAAAATGCAAGGGAAAAACATGAGCTACAGCAAGATTCCTCCAAGAGGTATGCCGATTTGAAGAGGAGCGATACTGAACCGTTCAGTCCAGGTGAATATGTCTTGGTAGCAGTGCATGCATTGAGCAACGCTAGCAAGCAGTACACCTCAAAATTTGCTCCACGACGTGATGGCCCCTATATAATTATCGACCGGGTATCGCCTACATCATATAAAATAGCCTCGTTGGATGAGCCAGAACATTCCCTTGGAACGTACCACATTTCAGCTCTCAGAAAATATGTGGCAACCAACGAAGGTGACCAACCTAAACCTGTACGGCCTCTACGTGGACGAGGTAGACCAAAGTTAGTACCAGAAAGTAACCCAGGTGACAATCTCGAGGATGAAATGCCTGGACCTTCTGATGCTGCGACAGACCTGCCTTTGGAGAATACAACTACGTTCTCAAAGCGTGTGCGATCTAAGAAAATTGTTTGTTCTGCACCGTGCTGCCAATCAGTGTCCGAAGATTTGGATTCCACTCGGGACGATTTGTGAAATCCAAAGGGGGAGGATGTAACGCGACGTCCACTAGATGGCAGCCTCTGTATGTCCCTTGCCCCCACTATCATTTTTGATGTTTTCCGGTCCCGGGAAGACATGTTAGTTAGTTAGTTGGTAGTTGAATGAAAAAGCGCGTTGTTGCTGTGCGACCCTTATGGCCCGCAGCTCTAATCCATTCTTTGTCTTTGTATTTTCTTTCATATTATTCCAATACTCACATTCATTGTTTAAAGTGTACCTACCATGTGCCCGCAATAAAAGTTCTTAAAGTGAAAAGGTGACTGGCTAGAACCCAAAAAGAACCCACGTTACAACACAATAATATGGTGGTATTGATGATTACAGACACAGTTGTAAGCACGGTTGCATAAGCTAGACATTGATTCGTACAACAGTTGAGATACCGCTGGTATGAAACTAATTTCACTTCTTTCCACGATTCGACGTTTCCTGCGTTCGTCGGTGCCGGTTTCGCTAGTTCGTAATTCCTTGGTTCGACATTCCGGGATTCGTGAGGATACCCTTGTCAACTCTGAAACAACTGATCAATGTACTTCTGGAAATAAAAACTTGCGCTTTTAATTCCAACGGTATTCGCAACACATTTGTTTCATTGCGGATCCAGCTTGAATTGCTATAAGCATTCGAAAGGTCTATCTTTGAATGTGTAAAACTGCTAGCCAGGATAACGTATATCTGATCATTCCTACGAAAAACAAGGACAATATGTCTACGTATTGCGCGGACGTTGTCGGTGCTATTGCGCTATTGCAGTCCAATCAGTTTAGCTCTTTATTCAATTTTTGATTCCAGTGCCAGTGGTACCAATTTTACTTGAAACATTGTAATGGATCGGTACACACGTATCCTTTGTTCTAGCTTTCTTTAACAGCTCATCCACAGGTTTGTTGTTATCTTCCTCTACCAATCTATCCAGCATCAATCACTTCATCCCGTTTACGAAGGCTGGGTGAATTCGCAGTTCATGGATAGCTTTCTTATTCGCCTGTTAGAAGTTTCCCCACAGATCTAAGTTGCCTTGTAGAACTTAATCCTCTCTCTACAGACGTAGACTTGAGGGCTGTAATGCTGCCTACACAACATACACAAATCGGCAAAGTTCTGCTCATCTGGCGCCTTGGGATAACTAAAGTCCTTTAGCGTCCTGAATACCTCCTCTGAAACAAAGTCCCTTTTTGTGTACGTTGTCGTGGTTGGAGCCCAAGAAGTCTTCCGTTCGTACGTTACATTTATTAGCAGTCATGTCTACATTCCAGATACCTACCCTGTTGAACTATTTTGTTACTTGAATAGTAAAACACAAGAATGGATCGAAGGACCTCGTTTTTATTAAACTTGAACGTGACGTTCTAACGTCATTACATTACATACTTGTTATGTGTGGGTACTGCCGGCTAACATGATTGCCGGTTTATTTTTATATAGTAGGTATTACAAAGATTCCGACACACTCCCCCTTTTGGAACAACTAGCGAGCTAAAGAAGTTTCAATCCAATATTTCTAACGATATGAATATATAAACGCTACGAAAACGTAGAACTTTATGGCACTAACACACCAATCATATAGGACGCAAAGTCACTTCACACTGGAATTGCAGGCACAGGATTGGTGTCCACTGGAAGTGGGCATATCTTGGAGATACTACGTTTTGTAGGTCCATTGGCTGTAAAGATGGTGACCACACGAACGAGATCGTCAGGGCCACGATGAACCTGGATGATGCGCTTAAGTCTCCATTTGGTGGGAGGAAGATGGTCATCCTTTAGAACGACAAGGGAACCAATTGTGGCATTTTGACATTCGGTTTTCCACTTGGCTCTGCATTACAATTCTGATATACTCTTTTGCCCAGCGAGACCAAAAGTTTTGAGTTATTTGCTGTAGGCGCTGAAATAGCGAGAGCCTGGATTGTGCAATATGCTGCACATCAGGATCTGGTACAGTTGTATGAGGAAATGCGACGGTGTGAGAGGGAGAAGGTCGTCGACGTGGTTAGATAATGCAATTAAGGGACGAGAATTCAAAATGCCTTCTATTTGAACTAAAACACTATAAAATTGCTCGTACGCTAGCGATGCATTGCCCATGACCCGTTTGATATGGAATTTCGATGACTTTATTCCGGCTTCCCAAATTCCGCCCATGCTGGGAGAATAAGGAGGCAAGAACACCTAATTGAAATTTTGACTTAAGAATGCTTCTGCTAATGCATCCTTATTTGAGTATAAGAATTTGCCTAATTCTTTAAGATCAGACCGCACACCACAATACGTCCTGCCATTGTCCGAGTAAAATTTTGAGGGCATTCCTCGATAAGAGGCAAAACGGCGTAAGCACAGTATGAAAGATTCGGAACTCAAGTCTGACATTGGCTCAAGATGTATAGCTTTTGTTGAAAAGCATATAAATAGACACACATAGCGTTTTGACAATTTGGAGCCTCTGCCTTTTCTATCTTTGATCAGAAAGGGTCCACAGTAGCTACACAGTAGTCCGTGCCAACAATAGAAAATGGAGATTGCTGCTGAACTCTGTCTAGCGGTAAATGACCTAGTAGATTTTGTAGATTTTCTGGACGGGCTCTAAAATAGATAATGCAGGTTCTTGTCACTTGCTTTGCTAGGTTTAAACCTCCTATAGGCCAAAACCGTTCTCTAACTGTATTTGGGGTTTGTTTAGGCCAGCGTGAAGAAGTCGTTCATGTTCGTACCTCAATTGCGCCTTTACGAATGGATGTTTTGCTGAAATAATAATGGGATGTTTTTTGTCGTAGTTGAAATGGGAATTTATTAGCCTACCGCAGGCGCGAATAGTTTTTGTTGTATCGTCAATAAATGGAGTTTGTATGATTTGGGAATAAAACCCAGTGCTGTATTTTATTACTGAACACAACGAACGAATATTGCAATACAAATCAAAACCAATAACTGTCAGTTTTTTTACGTGTTCAAGGCAACGGCTACTTTTTTAATCCTCCCACGGCTGACTACGAAACCGCACCTCTGTCCGGACACAAATGCACCATGCACTTATGCGCAATATAAAAACAATAAGGTTTATGCTTAAGAGCGCAGACATGCCCCCCGCCTTGAAAACACGTTTTTTAACATGATTAGCAAACAGGTAAGTACATGTGAACATAATTCAATGACAATAGTATAACAAGTTACAGGTAAGTATGATCTGAAACCATAAATGCTTTCTAATTGTCCGTGTCCATAGGTAAGACACACATTTTCGCGAGAGAACGCTTCGCTTCGCCAGAACTGGTTTTTACTGTCACAACGCGTGTATGTAACACTATCTGGTCCGGGGTGAAGCTGGACTACTCTCCCAAGTAGCCACCTGGCCGGAGGTAAGTTGTCTTCCTTTAGGATGACCATAGAGCCAATGTCTATACCTGGGTGGTGATCCTTCCACTTGGATCGCTGTTGCAGTCCTGAAATGTATTCCTTAGACCACCTCATCAAAAAATGCTGATGCAGCTTCTGGAGATGCTGGAATCGACTCAATCTGGAGATTGGTATTTCTGCCAAACTTTGATCAGGCAGGGTAGTTGATACTCTCCCCATGAGAAAGTGAGCTGGAGTTAAAGCTTCCAGGTCGTGTGGATCGGAGGATATTGGGGTAAGTGGTCGAGAATTTAAGACGCATTCCATCTGCACGATTAAAGTTTACAAGTCTTCAAACGTCATAATCTCATTGTCCATTACTCTACGCATATGATGCTTCATGGCTTTCACGCAAGACTCCCACAACCCGCCAAAGTGTGGAGCATGTGGAGGTATAAAACTCCATTCTATACCATCATCAGCTAGCTTATTTTTTATTACGCTTTCTTGTGATTGAAGAAATTTTTGCAATTGTTTGATTTCGGCATAAGCGTCTGTAAAGTTAGTACCATTATCGCTATAAATTCTTTGAGGTTTACCCCTACGAGCAACGAAACGTCTAAATGTAGCTAAAAAAAGCTTGAGATGTCAAGTCAGACTATTTGTAAGTGCACCGCTTCTACAGCAAAACACACGAAAACACATACATAGCATTTATAAGTTTTGAATCCACCTTTTCTATCCTTGAGCATGAAAAGGGCCAGCGTAATCTATACCGGTTACATGGAATGGAGGTGCAGGAGAAACGCGTGTTCTCGGCAACTCACCCATGAAAGGCGTAATATGTTTTGGTCTAAAACGGAAGCATCTAATGCATTCACGAGAAATCTTTTTCGCTAAATTTCTGCCACCTAAAGGCCAAAATTTTGTTTTAATAGAAGCTAATAATAAGTTAGGATCAGGATGTAACAACCTGATGTGTTCCTGTTTAAACAGAAGAACCGTTAGACGATGTTTACTAGATAACAAGGTAGGATGTTTTCGACCATAATCAATGGACGCATGCTGAAGACGACCACCTTCTCTTAGTAGATTGTCACCATCAATGAATGGAGCTAAGCTACTTAAAGTTCCTCTGATTTTAAGATCAGGATTATTCTTGCGCAATATTTTCAATTCATCACCAAATGTCTTTTGTTGAGCTAAAACTACAAGGCACTTCATAACCGCCGATAGATGTCCTAGAGAACGTTCTTCTCTTGAGCAGACAATTACGTTTGAAACGCAGGATGTATGCAACTACTCGAATCATACGTGAAAATGAAGAGAATCTATCAAATGGAAATGAATTTTCCTTGGCATTCACAACCAAAACTTTACTTTGTAATTTAGTTTCTGGTATTTCTTCAGGTAGAGACGAGATAGGAGGAAATTGTTCATGAGGTTCGTACTACCATTTGGGTCTCTTCCACCAAAAATCATTATCCACAATAGTGTTTGGATTCAAACCATGCGATATTAAGTCTGCCGGGTTGTCTTGAGTAGGAACATAACTCCAATCATCAATATTAGTGAGTCTCTGTATTTCCGACACCCTATTGCCTACGAAAGTTTGGAGTAGATGCGGGGAAGTTTTAAGCCATGCGATAACTATGGTTGAATCTGACCAAAGGTAAGTTCTATCAATTTGAATATGAATCGAATCTAGCACGTTTTTATACAAATGGGCCAAAAGCAAAGCTCCGCAGAGTTCAAGCCTTGGTAATGTAATAACCCTTACTGGTGCTCACGACCCTTTGCACACAGCAAGTGTGAGCGAGCCTTCTGAGATGCATCAGAGAAACCATGTATTTCAATGACATCATTCTGAAATAGGGCCTGTCTAGCAATATTTATGTTATTTAAAAATAGCAAATCATTTCTGAAACATAACCATTCCTGCTGAATATCTGATGGAAGCAAATCATCCCAACCCAGCTTCAATAACCACAATTGTTGGATTAATATCTTTGCCAGCATTATGCAAGGGCTGACGAGACCAAGAGGATCAAATGTCTGAGAGGCTTCAGATAGCACACTCCGTTTAGTATTTTTCCTTTGTGGAGTCTTACCAATAAATAGAAAATCTGAATGTGTCTAGATGTGGTGACCAGAAAAGTCCTAAAGTCTTCGTGTTCTCATTAGAACCCAGAAAATCACCTTGGCTTGAAGAACTCAATAAACCTTCAAGAATTTCATTTTTGTTGGAAGACCACTTCCTGAGGTTAAAACAACCTCCACTTAAAACGTTAGCAATTTCTCTAGACGTCGAAATCTGTCGAATTCTACAACAAGCGTCTGGATATGTATTTTGATTTTCATTAGTTAATTCAACCAAGCAAACTAGCTGAACTAGTGCCATATGCTACAGTGTTAAGGTTGTACGTAAKTACCTTTTCTTCAGGTCCTTTACGTCACAGAATCAACTAAAGATTTCTATCTTGAAGCCTAACAAGCACTTGACGATACATTTTCTCGATATCTGCACAAACAAACGAAATTATGAATGCAAAAACGCCAAAGAATTGAAAGCAATTCACTCTGAATGGTAGGTCCAACCATTTGGAGATCGTTAAGAGAGACGCCTGAGTCTGAGCAACATGACCCATCGAACACTACCCGCAATTTGGTAGTTGCACTATCTTCCTTTAATACTGCATGGTGGGGTAGATAAAAACAAGGCTGGATTGTACCTTGACATGTGGCCAAGAGACATATTCATCGATGAAATTTGTGTACCTTTCCTTAAGCAATGGATTGGAATTAAATTTTCTCTCTATTGAGCGCAACCTTTTCAAAGCACCCAATAAATTTGATGAACTCTTGAGAGGAATAGCTACTTCAAACCGACCATCCGCTTTCTGAGTAAATGTAGCAACAAAATGAGCTTCGCAATTTTGCTCTTCGATGGAATGAATACGATTTGTACTTATTTCCTCAATTTCCCAAAATCTGGTTAATAACCGATCTATACTTACATTTTGGGACAAGTTGCAAGTTACTGTGGCTGTGGGTTCATTATTTTTAAGACAGCCTGACACAATCCAGCCTAGTCGGGTTTTCTGAACAATAGGATGACCCTTTCCTAGACGAAATTGTCCAGTGCAAAGTAGATCCCAAAATAGAGAAGCTCGCACGAGCATGTCAACTTCACCGGGCTTGTGAAAATCTGGATCAGCCAACTTAATCCTTTTCGGTATATTTAATTCTCGAATATCGAAACGACTATTCGGTATATCGTTATTAATTATAGGAATAATCATGCAACGAAGATTAGCTTTAAAAGAGCTATGCCGAGATGTAATCGTAATCTCGCAAGCATGAGTTAGATTAGAAGAGGTTTGACCAATGCCTATAATGGAAAGCTCGGAATTAGTCTTTCCCAAACCTAACTTGATATGTAGCCTCTCTGTGATAAAATTAGACCTGACTACCTGAGTCGAGCAAAACCCTGCAATAACTGTCGACAGCAAAACTTGACCGCAATGTTTGCTAAATGAGCAAACAGAAACCGAGAGGGTAGCCGAAGAAGATTCAACCTTTTCGACATGTAACAGTGAATTGTGCTTGCCTTTGCAATGTTTACAGAATCCAATGCATTTGTAATTAGGATGTATTGGACGCAAACAAATGAAACAAAGTTTTAACTCTTCACCTTGTTACCTCTATCACTAATACTCAAAGCTAGAAATTTGTCGCAATTATAAATAGTATGGGATTCCTTACAATAATGACAAGAAATCTTAGATATAGCTAAAGATACTTGTCATTTATTAGCAACTTTCGGTTTTGGATTACTAGAAGCCATTTTCAATTCAAGAGTTTTCAATAAGTCTGCTTTTCCGCGAATGAAAGCTATCATTTCCTCTAATGTAGGAATTTCATCCTTAACGCAATGTTGCTCCCACTCCCTAACTGTTCCTGGGTCTAGCCTTTCGCGAATCATAAACGTAATTAAGCAATCTTAATCAGTAGTACTTTGGCCTAAAGTATTAAGAGCACGCAAATTTTTACTGACTTCATCAATGAGATTTCTTAACCCTGAACTCGATTCACTGGTTAAACTAGGAAGATTAAACAACGCTTTTACATGATTATAAATTAGCAACTTCTTATTATCGAATCGTTCGCAAAGTGATTCCCAAGCTATATTATAATTCATTGCCGAAAACGTAATAGAATTAATGATTTCTTGCGCAGTGCCCTCTAATGCTGCACGCAAGCAATGAAATTTTTGTATGTCTGCTATATTTGTGTTCTCGTGGATAATACTTAAATACATGTTCTTAAAACTTAACAAGCTTGACACCTCTACATTAAATTTAGACAGCTCAATAATAGGCAATTTTACAGCACTATTTGAGTTAGAACTTGATTCGCTCAATCTACCCGATACTTGTGTAGCATTTAGGCTTACGTTAGCTCCTTCAATAAGAGATCTAGCTTGAGCCATGCATTTAAAGTAACTATCCTCAAAGAATTGTTCATGATCTTCTTTATCAACGTCATTTTCCAAGATTTCAATCTCTCATTGCAAATTATTAAATTTGTCAATCAAATCATAGTTTGACTCTACACGAATTTCTAATTCTCGCTTTAGTTGATAATTAGCGTCACTAGCATCTGATGATATACCATTCTGAACATCAGCAATAAAATTTTGAAAACGTGTAAGTTTCCCCTTTACTACACCCCGTTTTTTAATTAAACTTACCAAATCCGTCATTTTCTAATCGCGATTTTAAGAATAACGTGCAGATAAAATGACAAATTAAATGACCTTTCGTGTTTTTCTTTTCAGGTCCAGCTAAGAACTTCTGGAATCGCCGTCCACCTTCTAGCAACAAACGACGAACTTGTGGAGCACGTCAATCCAGTCTCGCAATATAGCTTGGGTTTGGGTTGATCGCAACGCTCGTACTTCCACTGGGTGACGAACAGGGCACTAGGACTGAAATCACCAGGTGCTCCTTGCTACGACGAATACGAATGGCTCGCTAAGCTCGCAATCTCGGGCCGTCGGGCGTCGTCCGTCGTGTTCTGACGTCGATGTTTCTACATTTTACTATCGCAAAACTTACTTCTTTCAGTAAGCGTCCTCAATCCGGCTCGKAGGACTAGCAAAMTATGATTTGGGAGTAAAACCAAGTYTAAATTGCTGTATTTTATTKTTGAACACAACGAACGAATATTACAATACAAATCAAAACCAATAACTGTCAGTGTTTTTTGACGTGTTCAAGGCAACGGCTATTTTTTTAATCCTCCCAGAGCTGACTACGAAACCGCACCTCTGTCCGGGCACAAATGCACCATGCACTTATGCGCAATATAGAAACAATAAGGTTTATGCTTAAGAGCGCAGACAGAGTTAAAGAGAAAAGCTTATTCCTTTTATGCAGTGATTTTCCAGAAGTGATGGCATTGATTTCATCATGAAAGCTTTCTTTCTGAGACAGTCTAGCGAGGATATTTAAAGAGTCGTAAAGCTCTTTGCTTGTCAGCGAACACTAGTCGCTTGTCAGTCGAAGTACGACAATTATTTATGAAGCGGAAGCAATATCCTATAACACGCCGAATCTTGCTTGAATATCGATCAAATGGAAAGCAAGATGTAAATGCTTGAACGGACACCAGAGAAAATAGATTGGAGTTTGTCTGATTGAGGATAATGTGCTAAGTAATTGTCTGATGCAAAATTGAAGCACTTTACGACCGATTGTGCAAGAAATTCGGCACCATTCCACCATAGTGATGAAGAAGTTAAAGCTTGAGCGCTTGCTTATTCTTCTGGTAAGAATGTTCGCAGGATTTTGATTTGTCGGGATGTAGTGTAAATCAACATTTTTGCAAATGCTGTGAATTTGGGACACACGGTTAGCGACGAATGTCTCTAGTTGTACCCAGGAAATGGCTATTTGGGAATCTGACCAGTAGCAGGTATTAATGATTTCCATATCTAGAATAGCCTCGACCTTTTCAGTCAATGTTACCTTCATTAAAATGGCACATAACTCTAGTTTGGGGATCGTGACTGCCTTTAGTGGGGCTACCTTTGTTTTAGAACACAATAGTCTCACGGCTACGAGACCTTGGCTCCGTTGCACAAAGCGTAGTTAACCAGACCCCCTGGTTAACACGCGGTTAACCAGCCGTTGCCATAGGCAGCACCAATGAAGAAGGCTTAAAAAGAACCGTTTCCATGACAACAGCCCTTTGACCGCGTGTTAACCAGGGGGTCTGGTTAACCACGCTTTGTGCAACGGGGCCCTTGTGTGTCTATTGACCGTAGGTAGACACAAGTGCTGTAGGCTTTTTGACTGCTATCTGCAAATGCACGAATTTCCAAAATTTTTGGGAAATCGCAAATCACTTGGCGGGGAATTCGAATTGAATTTATTTCAGTTAGATCAGTGCAATACTGAATCCATTGAGACTGCGTTTCAGGTGGTAAGATTTCATCCCAACCAATTGCACTTAACCATAGCTGTTGCATGAAGATTTGGCATGCAACTAAAAGACCTAATGGATCAAAGATCATTGAGATAAAGGAAAGAACTAGGCGTTTTGTTAATGGCTTTTTGCCAGTTCCGACTTCACCAATTCTGTACAGAAAAAACATCAGAATAGCTATTGTACATTAGACTCAGTGTTTTTGAATTTTCTGTAGGACCAAAATCTAAAGTATTGTTGGAAATATTTAGGGAGTGAACTGACTCTAGAATTTCGGGGTGATTAGAATTCCATTTGCGTAAAGTGAAACCACCATGTTGAAGGACTTGAAAGATAGCTGGCAGACATGGCGAGCTTCGTCTTCATCCTTACAACTTGTAAGACGGTCGTCGCAATACATGTCATCCTTTATTATCTTGTTAGCAAGTTCGAACAAACACCTGATTGCGAGAAAGCTTGATGATTTTTACCATACGTAACAGTACACAGTTCGTAGATTTGTAAGGGTGATGATGGATCGGATCTCCAGAATATTCTTTGGAGACAACGCTGTGATTCGTCAATAAGGACCGATCTGTACATCATGGAACAATCACTATTCAATATGTACTTGAATCTTCTAAAGTGAATCAACATGGAAAAGAGATCGTTTTGTAAAACTGGGCCATGTAACAGGATATCATTCAATGAAATACCGTTGCAAGTAGGGAAACTGGAATTAATAACAACGCGCAGTTTGGTTGTGATGTGATCCTTCTTGTATACTCCATGATGTGGTATGAAGTATTCCTAGGGAACAAAATCGTTGGAGTTGTCAACTAGTCGCATATGACCCAAATTTTCATGAAATCGATATATAGATCCTTGTGTTTGCAATTGGAATGGAGACGCTTTTCTGAGGATAGAAATTGTTTTAATGCTTCATCCTCTGGATTTTTACCCAGTGCTTGTGGCGATGCACTTAATGGCATGGATACTATAAACCGACCCGAGCTGTCGCATTTCGTAGTCTGAGTGAAGTGTGTTTCACATTCCTGCTCCTCAGGAGATAGTGGTTTAGGGACTAAAATGTTTTCAAGTTCCCAAAACTTGGATAATTGACAGGAAAGGTTGACGACGCTGAGGTTACACATACTCGACGTATTGTGCGAGTCTGTTGAGGAAAACTGACCAGATACTACATAGCCAAATTGAGTGTTGAAGATGTACGGGCATGTGTCGATGTAGTCTTGTGAAACTGCTAACAGACGCTAAAATATATCAACTCCTAACAGCATGTCAATTTTGGCCGCCTTGTCAAAGTTGGGGTTAGCCAAAGTTACACCGTTAGGAATGTTCAATGATTTTTGGCTTACTGACTGGGGAGGTAAGCGATCAGCAATGTTTTGGAGCAATAATACAAACAATGTTGCATCAAAGCTGCTATGAAGCGACTGTATTTTGCATCATACTAATTATTCTAGCCCTTGCTTGGTTGATGCCTGTTATAGGTATGTCGACCTTCTGAGTTTTTAACCTAAGCTTTGAACATAATCCTGTGTCATATACGATCTCATGGATGCAGAATCTAAGAGAGCAGTATATTTGTGAGGCTTGCCTTGGCTATCGTGAACGTATATTATCGCCGTTGGAAGAATTTCACATCAATTTTCAGGTGATGGGATTGAACTAATCAAAGTGGCTACTTGGCTGCTTGAAGCTTCTTGTGTGGAGCTTTTAGCTACAGCTTGTTGTGCATGGTTTGCTGAACACTTTTTACAGTGACCTCTTTTGCAATTAGGATAATTGTGACCGGGATGTAGACAGTTCCGGCACAGTTTGTGCTTGTTTACAAATTCATCTCTGTCATTGACGGAAAGCGATAAGAATTTTTTGCAAATATATAGTCTATGCGGGTGATTGCACAAGATGCATCGAAGTTCGGTTGCATACAAATACAAATACAAAGCAGTGTAAGAGTGAGAGCTTAGCTTTGGTGTGCCATTGTTAGGATTTGAAACTCTTTGAAATGATTTTTCTAATTTTTCAAGTATCCGTGCCCTGTGTTCCAAAAAATCAACAAGGTCAGAAACTGCAGGTGAGGTGCTATCCCTTGAAATTGTCAGTTCAGTTCCTTTTTACTGTTATAATCCAGCTTGTCAGTGATTAAAAAGTTGATTATGCTTGACCACGAATCGACAGGTTCGCCAAGAGACTTTAGTGCGCGTAAATGCGCTTGAAACGAATCAAAGATATCCCGTAACGAAATGGATGATTCTTTGGCTATTTTCGGAAATTCTACCAAATTTCTAATGTGGGAATGAATTAACATGTTAGTATTTCGAAACCTCTTTTCTAATAACTGAAGGGCTACTTCATAGTTTAAGGCTATTATGTCTAAAGATTCAACAACCTTGGATGGTATAGGTCCGAGAACCGACTTTAGGTAAAGCAGCTTCGAAACTTCATCGATCTGATCATTTTTGTGAACTAAAGATTTGAACCCTTCGAAGAAACTTAGAAATTGTTCAAGTTCTCCGTTGTACATTTTCATTTGTAAGAACGGCAATTTTACTAGCTTGCTTGGTGCTACATCGGTTGTTTGCAGTAAAGCTGTCACGGGCATTTGATCTTGAACCTGTTCGATTATAGGTGATTGTGAGCGCGTGGGCCTTGCACTGCTTTCCGACTCTACCGCATTGTTGCTAGAAATTGAGGAATGGAATGATCTCTATGTGCTCTACTTTCATTTTCCTTAAATTGGGCAACGTTCGAATTTAAAAGAAATTCGGCGTTGGCTAAAGTGTCAAAATACGAGTTTTCAAATTCACAATATTCGTTGTAGCGTGTTTCTACATTCTCTTAAGATTCAATAGCAAGTATTTCTCCGTGAATGCTTCCATACTGTAAGAGAAGAATGTCTTTGAATGAATGAATTCGTGATTTTAATTGTAACACTTGGGATTCGGACAACGACACCGCATCCGAATGCTGATCCGACGCTTGAGGAGCCGAGCTTTGAATATTACGAATGAATTCTTTGAATGTTGTTAAACGTGCTTTGATTTGACCTCTTTTACGAGTTAATGTAACTAAAACTTCTGACTTTTTTTTTTCGAGTTACGGGAAATGCAAAGCTTTGAATGCACACTTTATATAACACGTGAGCTTTGTTATTTATTAGGTGTACTTTCAAAGTTTGATAGCAAAGAAACTTGAATACAGGTATGAAAAAAGGACTTATCTGCATTTCTAAGCTATTCTGAGATGATGAATGCTCGAACTGGCTGGTTGCTGGCTTGACTGTACTGTAGTATGTAGTTTGTCAGCTGTTGTACCTCGATCTCGGGCTTCTTGTGGCAATGTGTACCTCCTGATCGTGCTAGGGGTAACCGGTGTATGACAGGCGAGATTAGGTTGACAATGGCCGTTGGAGCAGCGGCGATTCCTGATGCAACTGAAGTTGAACTATAAGTTCGTCCACTGGTGTATCAAATCCGGCTCGAAGGACCAAATTTTGTGTTGAACTATTTTGTTACAATAGTAAAACACAAGAATGGATCGAAGGACCTCGTTTGTATTAAACTTGAACGTGACGTTCTAACGTCATTATATTACATTACATACTTGATATGTGTGGGTACTGCCGGTTTATTTTTATATAGTAAGTATTACAAAGATTCCAACATACCCTCTTTCGGTCCAACCGAATTAGATCTAGGCAAATCGTTTTGACATCCCAATAAAACCTGTTTTTCGATATATTAGATCCCATTCTCTAGGCAAACTCAATGCATTATACCTTATATTTTATGATTTACTTATAAATGGCGTTACAGGGAAAAGTTTACTTCTAGCTGCCTTAGAGCTGCACGTAGCATTGATGCGTTTGTTAAAATTGAGGGATTGCCTCTTTTCCTTTCATTCTAAAAGCCAACTTTCAAAGCGACTTCATCATCTCTCCCCTATAAAGTGATGGCACTTTACGTGTAGGAGTAAGGTGAAGAAATGCTTGATTGCTATATAGAACAAAACATCCCGCTTTATTATTTTGAAAACATTGTCTTTTACAACTAATAATCGAAGATGTGCTTCGTAGCTACCTTAACACTGGAGTCAGTACCACTCTATTTAATTCAATAGAATTTTTGGATTCTGGATGGTCGGAGAGTATTTCGCATTTGCCTTTCGAAATGCAATACCTACTACTTGTTTTAGATTTAAACCCCCCCTCGGCCGCCCCCCGTGGGTGATCATGCCATCAGGTCCCGCCGACTTAAATGGGTCAAAGGAATTAATTGCCCACTTAGTTTGTCAAAAGTCACGACATTCGAGGCCACGTCCCAGGCTTTCTCGGCCCTGGTTCCTTTGGCCACGTTGTCGTCCAAACCAGTCTCGGATCCCGCAAAGTGAGTTTGCAGCTGACACTAGCGCGGCGCCTTCAGTTTCTGTATAGGAACCATCCGGCAGCCACAGAGCGCCAACTTTCACCACCGTCTTCCCAAGAACTTTTCTAAGTCTGCACACAGTTGGAAGCTGTTCTATGCCGGAGCAAAACTTCTTCCAACAGTTCTTTTTTCTCTTTTTAATGAGACGTTTAAACCTTCTTTGTGTTTCCTAATAGGATTCCCATTCGGAAGGCTCATTTAGTCGCATAGCGCGGTTGAACTTTTTACGAGTTTCCCTTCGCAACGACTCTAATTCACCGTTCCACCACGGCGCTTTTTTGTTTTGTGTAATTCTTTTTAAAGGGCAGTTTTCCTCAAAGCAAATGATTATGGTCTCTGTTAACTTTTCAGCGGCCAGGTCAAGTTCTCTACTAGTTTGAGGTCTAGGTCGATACATCGAGATTTTAGCCGATAGGTCCTTCCGATATGAGTCCCAGTTGGTTTGTCTCGGATTTCTGAAGGTACATTTTGCCTCTTTCGCATCTCTTTTTAGCTTGAATTGGATGTATCTGTGGTCCGACAAACTTGGTTCCCTCAGTACCCTCCAATTATAAAAATATCTTACCCCAGCTGTAGAGCAGTGTGATATCTATTACCTCCCTTCTGGCACTGGTCACAAACGTTCTGACCCAACATTTATCACCTTGAGCCCAGAAGTGGCTACATATTCTAAAATCGCCTGCCCCCTCTGGTTCGTGTCGCTGCTGTCCCACATAATGTGATGGGCATTTGCATCGCACCCCAGAATAACTGGCAGATTGTTGTTTCTACTCTACTCAACCAGCTCAGAAATTTCTTGTGAGGGTGGTAGAGTAGGCGAGTCATAAGGTAGATAGGCCGAGGCCACGACAATGTCCTGTAAACCTGATCCATCTCTTAATTGACATATTACCGCTACAAGGTCTCTTCCGATGAAGTTCCTTAAGGGTCGCACACGCAGGCTTTTAGCAGCGAGCAAGCAAGCTCTCGGTCTTTCATCCGGCAGTACCTGAAAAACAGAAGTTTTTGCAGTTAAAGCTTACTTTTGCATCCAACTGCCTCCACTGCACTCTATCTAGAAATTGCGTCGGACCTTTCAACAAATTGTTTCATTGCTGCCTTGTTTCGTTTTCTTCTTCCCAAGCTGTTGGAGTCAACTGCCTCAATCGGCTTCCACGAGAAACATCCTCATTTTTTAACAAACGTTGCAACTCTCCTGGAAAGCTATCACGCTGCGACTGCTTTATCCACATATTTTCTGCCCAGTTAATGTGCTTCACAGTTATTCCTTTTGAGTACTGCCAGCGACAATGTTCAGCAAATTTCAGTACACAAGCAGTGGATCGTATCAATCGTAACCATGAAAAAAATCGTTTTATATCAGGCAGTGGCATCTGTGATTCCCCAGATGTTACTAATATAATTTCAGGACGAAGTTCTAATTCTTCCCAAGACACTGGATTCTCTTTCCTGCTCTTTTCCATTGGCCAGTGTTCTTCATTTTTATGAAGAAATGCAGGACCATTTAACCAGCGGCTCTGGAAGTTTAAATCTGGAACGCTTTGGTCTCGTGTTGCTTCATCTGCAGGATTATCTTTTGTTGGTACCCAACGCCACTGATTTACACTCGTAGTTTCGTCAATTTCAGCAAGACGATGGGATACAAACGTTTTGTAATTTCGAGCATCAGAACGAATCCATGTCAGCACCGTAGTGGAATCTGTCCAAAACCAAACCTTGACGAATTCCAGTTCATGCTCTTCACAAATGGATTTTGAGAATCGGCTTGCCAAGAGTGCTGCTTGCAACTCCAATCGTGGAATCGAGATCGGCTTCAATGGGGCTACTCTATTTTTATTTGCTATGAAGGCAGTTTCATACTTCCATCCTTAAAGACGTTTCGTAAATAGGCAACCACATTGTAGGCTTGTTGACTTGCATCGCAAAACATGTGAAGTTGGGTGTTTGCGACTTCTTTGAATATTCTTTTGTAACATCGGGGTACCTTCACAGCAGTAATTTTCTTCAAGACATCCAGCCACTCAGTCCATTTCTTGTATGTATTATCATCAAGTTCTTCATTCCATCCAATCTTCGAACACCACACCTGCTGCACCTTGCTCCATCCATAATCGCAGGGGGAATTCTTTTGAAAGTGAAATCAAACGAAAACAGGTCTTCACGCGGACTCCAGCTTAATCCCAGAGCCCGTTATGTAGAAAATTCGTCAGAAAGATTCATCGAATAAGAATTCTTGTTGGATCTCTTTTCTGGTGGTACAGCCTGTAACACAGAATCTGAATTAGATATCCAACCGCGTATATTGAAACCGCCTTTTTCATGAATCCAACAAATTTCTGATATTAACTTCACTGCTTCTTCTTCGCTATCAACGCTGTCTAGGTAATCGTCCACGTAGTGCTTATTTAAAATCGCTTTTACTGCTCGTGGATATTGTTCGGTAAATTCTTTTGCGTTTCGATTTTTCACATATTGTGCAGTGCAAGGCGAAGAAGTCGCTCCAAAGATTATCACATTCATGGCGTACACATCTGGTGCTCGATTTCTGTCAGATCCTCTCCACAAGAAACGTTGCGAATCTTGATCATCTTTCCTTATTCTGACCTGATGAAACATCTCACAGATATCTGCAGTAAATGCAATTCTATTTTGCCGGAATCTAAATAGCACGCCCATTAGATGGGTGAGGAGATCTGGACCACTAATCAACGCTTCATTCAAACTGACATCTCCATATTTAGCTGCAGCATCGAAAACCAATCGGAATTTTCCTGGCTTGTTYGGATTTCTTACACCAAAATGTGGCAAATACCAAATTCTTCCGCTTTTCTTCAAATTCTCATCTTCCTTTAACTTCCTAGCATACTTTTTCTTTAAATATTCTTCTATTTTTGAACAATACTCCTTGTTGTACACAGGATCCTTTTCCATTTTCCTTTCTATTGACTGTAATCTGTTTAATGCCCCAGAATAATTATTAGGAAGATTTATATCATCCGATTTCCACAAGAGGCACGATTCCCAGCCTCCATCAACACGTTCCGTGAAATTTTCCAGCAGGCTTAGTGCACGCTCGTCTTCGCTATTAACTCTCGGACGCAGTTTAATGCCCATAGCATCAATATCAAAGCTGTTCTTCACAATTTGATGGGGAGTTTCACAGCATTGCTTCTCGCTCAGGTGCATCGAAATTTCAGGTAATGGTTGGCTCGCCGTGCTGGAGCATCCATGAAGAAACCCATCTTAAACATGTTCGGGAAGCAACTGGAGCGGTTTTCTTTCCTTTTTTAACTTGTCTCGAGATAATCAATTCCCAATTATCCTGTCCAATCAATAATTTGGGTTTATTGTCTGCTAAATTTGACATTAACGAGATCTCAACTAAGTGGGGCCATTTCTTGACATCTCTTGCACTAATGACTTGCTCTGGAAGTTGTAAGCTTTTCACAGTACTAACACCTTTAATCCTGTATTCTTTATCTTCTACAAAGCCACGAACGTTTACCTCTACTTTCTTGCTGTATCCGTCCGAACTAGACATTCCATTTGAACCTTGTAAATGTAGTGGGCTTGGTGGACCATCAGCTCCTATTTCCGCTGCCAAGTCAGCATCTATCATGGTTACAGTTGACCCTTCATCAAACAGGGCATACACCGAGGCTGAACTTCTAGTTCCGCTCACTACAACTGGCGCAACTTTCAACCAAACTCTTCGATTGCTTCTTGTCCAGGTATTGCCTGCCATCTCAGAGTGGACTGTTTTTTCATGGGTATTGACAGGTGGTGCCCTGGAGTCATCAACAGTGTCTGAAAGTCTCATTTCATAGTGTAAGAGTGGATAGTGTTTACGTCGACAGTTGTTGATGTCGCAATAATTACGTCGACGACATCTAGCACGCTGATGATTGCTTTTGAGACAATGGAAGCACACTCGAACCTTTTTCGCCCAATTCCAACGTTGATCTTGATTTAGCTGTGCAAATTCTCGGCAATCTTTGAGAATGTGTCCTTTTCTATCACAATAATTGCAAAATGTGTCACATTGACTTTTCTTGACATCCGTAGCAAACACCGAATGATGTCGTGGCTTGTAACTATTGCGAAAATTTTCACATTTGCTGCTACTGGTAACATCCAAGATTCCGCTGTCGCATTCTTTCTCTACTTCAGCGACTAAGAACTTGGCAAGCTTTGTCAGTGGAGGCAACGCCTTCATTCCTACTTTTACGTTGTCATTGTAATCCGCCCTTCTCCTCAAGTCCCTATCCATTTTAGATAACAATTCTTCCATTAAATCAGGATTATGTAAGTAGCACTCATGCTTCAACGATCTTACCTTAGTAGCGAATACAACTATTGCTTTCATATATAGCTAACTGAGTAACGTTTTCAACAAAAACATCGCTTACTTCTATTTGCTTTCTACTCTTCTTTCCGCCTGGCATTTTATCGCTTCCTCTAGAATCCGGCACGAACTTGGACCAAATACTGTTACCGACGCTCACTTCACGTCGAGTTGCACGCTTAGTGCTGGGTACTTAAATCTAGCAATTTAGATTTGGAAATACCCCGGTTTTGAGTAGAAGCAAATTAAATTCTATTTTCTTACTGACTGACTTTTATTAATAAAAGTAAGAATTTAGGATGGCAATGCCATCTGTCAGCATTACACTGACATGATGACAAAGCCATCTAGCTGTAATGACAGCGAAATAGTACTATCTGCAGTTGGTTGAGGTGTAGACAGCACAGCATAGACATGCATTTTAATTTTTACTTTTATTAACTCTATTTTTTACACCGCCTATCATCAATATTTCAAACAGAGCATCAAGTACGCTGTAAGTAGCAACATCACCCGCGTGTGCGAACTCCCGTCATCAACAGGTCGTTTTTTTCATCGTTTCTTCTCACACTAAGGTTTTATCCATTGAAAATCACGAATATTATCGTAATTTTGGTGGGAAGTATGTTAGGTTGTTTCTTTAATGTCAGCTATTCCGTTGCCCATTTATTATGTCCGCGACATAGACCTCTCCTACATACTTATTACAATTAAAGTTCGTACATAGATCTATGCAGAGATTTTAAATAAAATAGGGTGAAAACCGGTGGACGAGAAAAAATATATGTGCGATCAAGCAGCGTAAGCTAGTCATAGTCACGTCGAAAAGACTCCCAGTGCTACATGAGATCCGAGTGACCCGCGAAGTGCCTCCATCGACAATCAAGGTTAGTGGCATTCCTTATTTCCCTTATTACAGTCCTTGCTCCTTCCACTCTTCCTTAGAAAGTTCAATAAAACATCATCATCATTATTATTTTCATTTTTCACAGGTTTTCTTCACCAATAGCAATAAAATGCTGTTACCGTAATGAAAAGTTCCATGCAWCTGCCAATTTACKTTATCTAACACAAATCTCATCCGAATGCCAAAACTGTACCTCGTAACACAATTAATTGTGCAAGTGGTTTCGCGTTCTGCCATAAAGCTTTAAGTTGTCCTTGTAGCAAATGTGATTCAGCTGGACGTCTGTTTGCGGGAGTGTATATCCTTTATTCTGCATATTAGCAGGGTGGTTAACGCAGGAATAAGCCGCTACGTACTTTAATAGTACCAACCTCTAGCGTTTCTCCACCGGCTCTAATCAGCAGCTTTGTCCTTCATTTAGTCATTGCATACGTTAGAAATGCTCTCAAGTGTTCTTTTATTCTATACAGTTCCAACACCTCCTCCACCTACGAATGAGGTACACTGGCTATACTTTTTGATAGTCGATATAAGCGGTTCCTTTACTGCACTTGAGACCACAGTCGAATCAATTGCCAGCGGTTCCTTACACCCTTTCGAGCTTTTCTGGCAGCTCTTCTGCTCTTCATCTGAGGGTTGGTGGCCTCAAGATGTTTGTAGATCTCGGATAAGACGTATATGGAGATTTTGTATGAGTACACAGTTACCGGCCTATATCGTTCCGGGTCATGAGCAAACCTTTTCGCATTAGGAATCAGGTAAGTGAGGCCTCCGTACATAAAAGGTGACATTTCAGATGTTTATAGGCAGATATAAACTGGTTGTACCAATAGTTCTCAACATGGTGTTGTCTTCCAGTTAATGGTCTTTTTATAGCTCTACGTATCTCCTCAGTTACTTTCCAATCAAACATTTTTCCAAATTAGCGACTTCTTTCTCATCACACAACCACCCACACAGCACATGATAGCCTATGGATATCTATCAGATAACCACATGATCCATATCATATCTCATCTGTGATACATCCATTAGATGTGAAATAGATATTCATCAATCACATATGCCAAATCATCCAAATTGTCATTATTTAGTAAGTTGTACGTAACATGATATACCTAACTAGTTTACAATACCAATCATTTGTATTTTAAAGAATAATAAAATCATGGTGATGTCTACTCGGTTTGATAATGGATGTCTAATGGATATATAAACGTTCTATAAGGTAAACAATCTTGGCAAAACCTATTTATATAAATTATTGTAGCCTAATCATTTATTGTTATTCTTTAATACTATATGGAGAATTAGTTCATTAAATTTTTTATCACTAAGTTTGTGTAGGCATAATATAATAAATCTAATCCACTTAGTCGGTGTTGCCAAGTGTGGGAAAGCTGATAAGCATATACAAAAGCTGTCAGAAAAGCAATCATTAAACAATTACTTTTTCGTATGACAAGTGCTGAATTCGTATATACATTTCATCTTTAAACTATAATGCCATTTTATTTAACATTATCTACTATTATTTAGACTTAAAGCAATACAAGTTCACTACCGAGATACTAGTAATTGAGGCATTGGCAACGTCTTACTCCACGCATCCATTGGACCGTCTGTCTCTGTTATGTGATGTGAAGTAATAATGTGCGCCATCGCTATAACCATAAAAATAACTTGTTTGTGATTTTGCGATGATCAAATATGGAAAATATATTTAACGTTACCGGTAAGTATTTCTTCTTTTGTTGGCGTTTTATGTTTTATCTTAAACAACATTATTTACCGTCGATATATGGTTTAAATATTCGGTATTTACTGTAAACTTAACCTCACTTTCTTGCAAAACCTTGTGCTTTGTATATAATAGTAATATTGCGTGTGAATTTTCCATTGAACGCTGCTGATAATGAAACAGAAGTTGAGAGACCAGTAATTAATGAATATCAAATTACTAAATAAAATCCCATGCTTTATGAAGTTAAATAACAATTGTTAAACATTTAAACGTGTAAAGGACAACACTTGCCATGAGGGTAGCAATTTATTATTAAAAATTTAGAATGTAACAACTCAATTTGCAAGAATAATTTAAAATTTTAAAATTTTGTCTATTGTACTGTGTTTAAACCATATTAAATGATTAGCTAACAAAGAATTTCATGTAACATGCCTTATCAATTTATTTTTTGCAGGACTGATCATCAAAGTTAGTGGCTTCAATGACCTACATAATACATATAAGTGCAATGTTCTTTTTTAAAGTTTGTATTAGAAAAGTTTTTACTAATAAACTTTACAAGTACACGCTATGTTTTTTATGCTACTATTAGAAGAGCATTAGATATGAAATACATATCCATCAAGCATCCACAGCTACAGGTTTTAGCCAACTTCAAGCTCTCCATTAGATATTAAAAAGCACATCTATAAGATATATATTTGATATCCACAAAGATATGGATATTTACCCGGACATTTGGACTACTTTTAGACATATCATGGATATCTCTGGACATCTGATAGGCGTCATGGATATCCAGAAATTACGTTTTAGATTATCCATTAGTGCAGCTTGTGCTGTGTGGGCACTTAGTCCACTTATGTGTAGATAATTGGTTTACTCCATATTTCTTCCGAGTACCTCTTGATATCTTTTATACTAGGTTGTGTTGATTGTTTTCACATTGTCCTCTAATATTATTTCCGTTGTTATTGTTAACGCTGTCTCTCATGCTTTTGTAGAATTTGCCTTCATTAGTAGCAAACAAACCATTTTGTAGCCGTCTCTCGCCGCTGGTGCGATATCTTTTAAGTGAATGAATCATTTATAGAAACCCTGTATAATACCCGGCACTATTTTTGACGATAGGTAGTCGTTTGCCTCCTGTATGATTTTCTGTTTCAACTTAAGCAGTCTAGGTCTAGCCTGAAACATGTAGTCCTTTCAAATTCTTCCTTTAAAATGTATCTTCTACCTCTTCACCATCTACGTACCAGAGCTGCAGACATGCATATGTGGTGTTAATAGGACCCTGCAATCCATTAGGTAGTGATCCTAGTTTTCTAGTATACGTAGACGGTATGAGAATGCCGAGTACAGAGAAGTCTAGAAACGTCTAGAAAGATGGTGTACGCGTAGGCTACCCACTACAATGCGCGGGCTAGCGCATGGAGGGAAGTCAAAAGTCCAAAGTCTGAAATCTGATTCGAATTCGATTTTAAGTACTGGTTAGTGCAGTATAGTTCTGAAAGGTAGTTTACAGAAAAGTGGTGTTTTGAACTAGTTGTATTTAGATTTAGTTTATTTCGATAAAACAGTGGAAATAAAGAAACTTTAGTTAGAAATCTAGTGATTTCGAAACCGTACTCCTAACAATATCATTTGCCAATATCATCCTCCTTCAACAATAACAGTATTTTATTAAAAACTCATTAATTCCCTTCTTGGTAAGATCCAACTGAATAACTAAAACTAAATAGTATTGTCTATCTTTCTTTTATTTAAGGATTAGGAATTCGTACACTTTTTAATACTTCGGCTGCTTCATTAATACTTTTCACAACATTTGTCATATGGAAACTTAATTTTTGCTTATCTTCCTCATTGGACAAGTTGAGAATGTCTTGGAATCCTTCTACTATTAATAAATTTGTTGATAATGGAGCAAAAACAGAGTGCCTAGAATAAAAAATTACATAGTAGTTACTAGAAACATCTGCAGAAGAAAACAAAAACCAACAAGGGAAAACGAAAAACGACAAAAATACTATTAAACCTTAACACTTTAAATATTTTATATTAAATTTTACCTATATAAATGATGCGACACTTCATCGTGCAGTATTAGTTTTCTTTCAACCCGCATAAGCAAATCATTCACAATTCTAGCTGGTAAGGATCTGCAACAAAACGCAAAATAAGTATTCATCACAAGATTTTTGAAAATGTAGCTTACTCCAAAATCTTCATGTTCTCGATTTGCTTTTGGAAGATTTCTACTTCCTGTTGAAATTTTAAGATACTTCTCCTCAAATCAGCTAAAATTTATCGCCTTTATTTAATTATATATATTAAGAATACATGTTTACGCTTACCCACGTTTATGTCGTAATTAGCGTGGAGTCTCTTTGTATACAAACTGTCGAAGTAAAATAGAGATTCAAATTGTTGTTTCATTTTGGACGCTAAATTCTTCAGGTTTAAGGGTAGTATCGTACTATCTAAAATTAACATTTTATTATGCAAAAATAAATACTTCATACTACATATGCGCTATGGATAAGTGAAAAACAACAGTTACAGTTAAAAAAAAGTTGATTACATGTGGATAATAAGCATCTTTATAATACTCCATTTCCCGGTTTGAATCAAAGTCCGGAAGAAAATAAAATTTTTTGAATGTCATTTCATCTAACATCTAAACAGGGAGATCAAGTTGGCAGGACTAGGTGGTTTTATATTATAGATGTTGTTCATGAACATGTTACATGAAAAACACTTTAAACAAAAACTTACTTTTAGTACTAGTGAATCCTTGGATTCGAACAAAAAATGTTGCGCTCTGTTGTACCAATACGTTTGTTCAATATTATTATTTTAATTTCTATAGTTGCTTTTATTAAGTTAACGAGGAATCGTTCTCAGGTCAACACTAACATTCCGCTTGATAGTTCAGCTAAACAGTGGCAGTGTGCTAAATGCACTCACAGAATATTAATTTTGTTTTATATCTATATGGAGGTTTTTTTATGATTTTGCTATGGTTGTATGCGATTAATAAAGGAGCAAAATTACCTACATATTTGATAGAATATTTTTATTCATGGAAATACATCTCACGAATATGGGTATCTGCATAAATGAGGAATAAAGTTAGATACTTGTTAACTTATTTGTAGCAACATTGGAAGTTAGTGACGTTTTCGCTTTTGCKTTTCAMTTATCGCTCTTCTTCATCCAATGTGTCACATTTCTCGAAATCTTCCTCTGTAAGATATATGCGTGTAAAAATTTCTTTTTCTACGCCTTTTTATGTATGTTTTTATGTCGTTGTGAACGTACATAATATGTCGCAGTGCTGGTGCAACCATCAATCTGGCAGGTCCATGGATGCAACAAACTGAACACTGAACTGTCATTTGACTGTTATAGTTTGTGATTTGAAAGTTGAGCCTCACGTCACGATTTCGCGAATCAAGCATCGACAACTAATTTTGTTGTGCCGTTCGTGCTTGCGTTGCTTATATGAAGTGGCATTTAGGACGTACGTCTCCTGCGGATTAGACATACGTGCCCGTTTCTCTCTCTTGCTAATAGTAGCTGTCATGATGTAGATGCTGCGCGAACGTATGTCGTCAACTAACGTCATCATTGACATTTCATCATTGGCGTTGCATTATTATTTGCAGTGAGTGCCTAGTGGTTTATCTTGTGATTTTGCAAACATTTAAACATTGTATTGAACCTTTAGTGAGTGTAGCTTATATAAAGGACTTGTATAAGTTGGCGTACCTATAATATTAGTGTCTACTGTGTCACGAATTTATTTTATTTTAGTGGTGCAACGCCCATATTTAATTCGTAAGTAAATATTTAGTTTGCTTTTTATGCATAATTTTTTAAACAGCAGGAAGTTTTTCGAGTCTTATTTAATGTTTGTCGAAGGGCCGACGATTGACACAGATATAATACATTTATTTATGAATTACTATAAAAATTAAAATTGTGGGGTATAATATCCAGAGCTTGCCCCTTACACATGTACCACCAGCAATACACATTATGTATAATTTGTAGCCCGCTAAACAGCACGCCACTGAAGAAATCTGACAGCGGCTTTCATTCGATTTGTACCATACCATAGACCATACACTTTAGATTTTTGACGTGAGGCTCAACTTTCAAATCACAAACTATAGTCTATAGGCAAGTTTACAATAGTGACACGACATCTGGCGGCAGATACATAAACTATTATAAACAGTACTTTAATGCTGGAAAAAGGCGGAATTATTGTGTAATATTACTGTTTTTGTTATATCGTATTAGCATTTTTAAATTGTAGGCAGTGAATATTATTAAAAAAAGGGGATACATCTAAACACAAAAAGCATGTGTGATATTATATTATAATAGTAATATGCGGTTATGAGATTAAGCGGTTATCACATAGGTTATCGCCACGAGTGTGTTTTGGTTACCATTACCAGTTCCTTTGTAATAATTATATTGAATATACTCGGTTGCGAACCCATCTGTGTTTCATTTTGAGATACAGACGAGTATATTATAATAGCAAGTACTGTTTATTTCCGCCATTTGCAAAGACACACTAGCGCCACCAACGGTCGATAAACTCTCCTATAGTTGTGTCGGTCGATTTTCAAAGGAGTTGCGCTTGCAATTTACGCGTAGATTGTGGTTACTAGGGTAATTCGCGATTTCTAAACGTCTTTGCAGATCAATGGTGCCCACAGTAATCACAGGTAGCACTAACATCGCCTTACTTTATCAAGGCAATAAACGACGATTTACATCTATCGGGCCCAATTATCAAATGTTCATCGAATTATAGGAACTAATTTACACGTCAGACGCTACGTTCGAGCTATAAAGAGAAAACCATAAGCTTCTTTGACCAGTTTTTTATGAATGCCCGTTATGAGCTGGCGGACACTACTATAAAAAATATTTAATACTGATACATTCCCCAATTATTCACAGCAGTCATGTTTCAAGTTCTTCTGGGAAATAAAGTATTATATAATACGACAGTCTTGTAAGTTGTTAGCTTTAATACTTACAATGTACATTGTTTATTTTATTGTATAATGTTTGCTAAATTTTTTCATTATCAGAACTTATAATTGAGTAATAAAAATTGCGAAAAAGCTGTTGCTGATATAATTAATATTAATTTAGTATAATTTAAAGAAAGTAACAGTCGTAGTTATCAATATTTGTAGTTATTTTGGGGTTTATTGGACCTCAGCTTTCCAGTTTTTTGAGATTATACGATTCTTATGATATTATTTGTATTATCCTGGTATTTAACGAAAATTGGATGAAAAATGTAACATATTTTTATATTTCAAATTCTGTCAAATTCAAGTTCAAAATTCAAATTTGACAGAATTTGAAATACAAAAATATGTTACATTCTTCATCAATTTTTCGTTAAATACTAGGATAATACAAATAATATCACAAGAATATGAGTACATAATTGTTGATTAGTAATTTAAGAATATTTTGTATATATAACAATTGTAAACTGCTTGTAGAAGTCTTGAGGAAGACTTGAATATAGTCGAATGCTTGACACTGGAAAAAAGAGTATTCTCTCAATTAAGCTAAGGTCAAATAAACTCCAAAATAACTACAAATATTAATTTAGTATATATAGTATCTACATAGTTAAACCTTTTATTACGGGTTGTAGTAATAATCAAACAAAACTATGTTGTGTTTAGAAACTACAGATGTTTGGCCGCGTTTTGCTCACTTGCGCTGGAAAGGTTTGGATGCGTATTTTTTTAGAAGCTTAGCATTTTTACTTATGTCAGACGTTGTTATAATGATGTGTCAAGCATTTATAACATAAAACTAAAAATCTTTATTAATTCATAACATAGCTACCTTACCAGCAAATTTCACTGCCAGTGTAGCAACTACATGATTGCACGGCGCTAAACTAGTTGAATTTTCATCTTCTTCACATAAAATATCATTTCCAAAATTTACAAAGGGTATTCCTGCATAATAGCCAAATGTAGATATTTCAGTATATCCCTTGTGCTGTTGAGTGTTATTCCTAAAAATAATACCATAATTCTCAGTAGATTTACTTCAAAACTTGTAATATACCTATTCCTAAAATCTATGCCTAGTTGGTCAAGGGTGACACTAAAATTCATATTCGTTTTATTAACCGTTTCTACCGCATCAAACAAAGCATCCACGGTAGAAAAGGAAGCTTCCATATTTGAGGATCCATCACTACACGCAGGCATATTTATATACAAAGAAGTTTTGGCAGAAATGTCATCCAAATTTTGCTGAAAATATAGTGCTGAATATTTTTCATATAAAATATACTTGAACCTTACCTCAAGCCATTGTTGTCCACCAATGTATCCATAGTTTCTTGCGTCAAAATTTGCAAAAATTATAGTTCTTCTAGGACGCCAACCTAAACAGCAATTTATTATTGAAATCGGCTGGTTCGTGTATTTTGTCAGCTTCATATAAAATGTCATTTTCTAATCGTATACCAAAGAACAAATGCAGGTACGTATATAAAACAATTGAATACATACGTGAGTTAGAAAAAGAAAAACATTCCAATTAATTTAGTGTTCGTGACTTGGGTACTTGTTTTAAAGTACTTACTATTACCTTTCAAAGCGCGTTTTTATAACAAGCATATGGCCCAATACCATACGGAAGTGCTATTGAGACATACCTGTTTGCGTAAGTTTCTTAAACAGTTTAGCTACTTGCAATAAATTTCTTGTCCCTGGATCAAGTTCAGAGCTTCGCATGTAATTGTGGTGACAGCCGATGATGATGTAGCGATCTGAAATGTGAAAAACCAAAGTAGAAAACTTACACTGCGTTTTCTCGCTAAAATACGTATTAATAAGGTTATTATTCCTAGGTTTTAGGTTAAGATTAGTTAAGAAGTATTAATGCTGGTGAAATATTTACTTATTTTAATAATCTCAAACCAGTTTAATCGTTTACAAAAGTAATTAACAGTCAGCCTCATTAAAACTTTCTAAAAACATAGAAATACATGTGTTAATTTTAGTTATCAAACTTCTTCCTTGTGAGCTTTCTAGCAGGAATATATAGTTTAGGATGAAAACAATATTTCTCAGATGCCTACATTTTTTTAATGAGTTGTAAAAAGATAAATTAAAAGTGGAATTTGCTTTCTAAAATGACAAATGTCTAACAAGTACAGTAAATGAGTTACTTTTATTGTCTGTTATATTTTATATTAGTTTTACCATGCAGGAATGATTAAATTACAAACTACGCTTTTTTTATGGTGTTGCATCTGAGACCATGGTTTTGTATTTACAATCACAGGTTTTTTATAATATTGAATAATATAATACTTCTAATATCGGATGGACTCCTATTTAGGTATTTACATCTATATTTTTTACAAATAATTATATACATGTATATTGTATATTTTAATTTGTTTTAGAAACCTTCAAGTTTATTATAAATATATGTTGAAAAAGGCCCAAGCCAAGGCCTAAACGTTCATATGTTAAAGCACCCTCGTTATTTAAAGAACCATATCCCAAATAAAAATAACGAAAACATACAATTAAAGGTTCAATAACTATTACAACATTCTACGCTACAGTTGTTATATCATTGCTTCAAAGGACGCAAGCGTTACACTTCATTACCTGGTTCAGTTTGACCATAAATCTTAGCACCAACGTTTAAAATTGTCGCCTCTATCAACGAACTTTGTATGTTCAACTCGGTTTTGTAGTACTTCAGCTGCTCTAGATTGGGAGGGCCTTCTACAGCAAAAGGAATGTTCCACTTGTTCAAAATTTTTCTGTTCCAAATTCCTCTAGAATCGACTTGAAATATTTTCTCTACATCTTCGACATCAATCTGATGCACTGGTATCTTTATGACCTGTGGTTGGAGTTCTCTTGGTTTTTCTTTGTTTTGTACGCTATAAATGGAAAAGGAGCTGCACGCTCTTTGTTCCACCCTTGGAGAATCGACGAAATAGAGCAATGCTTTAGCTCCGTTGATTTCGCAATTTTTTATCTATAAATACAAAGTACGTAGTTATTGTTAAATAATATCATTTAGGATGATTTTAGTACCGAGTTTTAGGAGATATAAAAAATCTTTAAAAAGGCCAATCACTAATTTTTGTAAACGAAGTATCTAGAGTTTAAAAAAATTTTGACCAACTGTCACATTAGTTTTCTTGACGTGAGAAAGCGACAATAAGTACTAAGCTTGTTGTAGTATGAGAAAAAAAGAAAATATCTCGGAGTAGACGAGTTAAAGGTTGCGGAAGGTACAGGTAGGGTATCTGGTATTCAAAAAATAAAAAAAAAACTGTTCTTATTTAGAATATAATTTTATGAATGGTTAAGAAGAATAAATGCAAAAAAGTTCTGCTGCATTTCAAATAGATCTTGTACATATGACTTTGGTGACCGAGTGTAAGAACATTAGGTTACAAAGCAACAAACGAAAATATAATCTGTACCTGTTTTATCCGATTTTCCTGCACACTCTGTCACGGCAGTTAGTCGAAAGAGGAGTAGGGGGTCATCAAAAACGAATATTACACTAAAGCAGGAGGTGAGAGTTTTTTGCTTAAATATAAATTAAATATCTAAATTGGGAAATCTTTTCGTCTACTGAGAATGCATGGCTTAATAAACGTAATATTATCAATTATATCAAAAACACTACTGGTAAGGTAAGTAAATATGAGCGGCTAAGGTATAAATGAACTGATACTAATGACTAGCAGCTACATAAAATTATATGTCAGAACTCAAAAACAAATAGCTAAATAAACAGTTATAACAATTATTTCTAAAAATGGGAGGAAAGCAAATGTAAGGTTTCTAATCAGAAAATGATATTCACTTTACAATCATTAGCTACAACTTGAATTTTTGTTGACTCACACTAAACTTTTAAACGAAATAAATAATTTATTATGTATAAACATACTCGTATATTATATGTAGGTAGTCTTAAGATTTCTTCTGATTTAAAATTTCTTGTTCACACTAACAATACGTATGAGATGTAAGCCTGCAATTCTGACATTCTCGTTGCTTCCACACTGAACAACACTTTTGATTTTGAAATGGGAGAAATAAATACTGTCAATTTTAAATAATATACGTGAAAAACCCTGGTTTTATCGTACCAACACGACTATTTACATAATAATAGAATTTTGGAAATATACATAGTTTATTGAAATATGAATACTTATATATTACATTTTTAGATATGAAAAGGTGAGATTAATTTAAGGACGTAAATATATACAGGGAACTTCATTTTGCATATCACATGTTAAAAGAAATGTCTTTAAGAAAAAATCTTACATATTACAAAACGCTAGTAAGATCTGTAATTTTTTTTAAATTTTGCGATAGATATTAGCGGGCTACAACAAAAATCGGACAAATTTGAAAAAAGCCAAGTATATCGAAAACAACTCAATTTTTTGCACTACTGAACTATGCGCGCAAAAATCTTGACACCTACATTAGTCTTACCATTTATACTATATCCTGCAATCTCAATACAAATACCTACCTATCAGCAAACAAAATAATATATAGGTTGTGAAATGAAGAAATTTCATATAGAAGATTCACGATACCCATTAGAATACAGTTCACTGACGTAGTATTGTATGCGAGAATTACAGTGTTCTAAAAACCACAAACTAAAACTAAATCCCCAAAAACGCACAGTCATCTGTTTTTGTAACAAGAAAAATAAGAATTTTGTAAGACAAAACTTAAAACTAAAAATATTTGATGAAGACCTAAATATCGTTGATCAGATTAAAAGTCCAGGAGGAACGTTTGACGAGAACTTGCGTTCAGGGAGCATGTATCAGTTGATATTACTTCACTTTAAAAAACTTTATGTTAACATAAATAGTATAAACTGCACCTTGAGAAAGAAACTTTGCGAATCTGGTTTTATCAATTCTAAATCATTGCAATATTGTGTATTATAGCTGCTTGGATAGGAGTACTAAAGATTGATTACAAAAAAATACAAAATAGTTGCTATTGTTTTATATATCGAATCAAAAAATATGATCATGTGTCGGCAAAAATAAATAAATCGGGCTGGATGAGAATTAAATGTGTTTGCAAATATAATACCAGTTTTCGTGCATAATATATTTCTTACTTCTCCCCCTTCATATCTGCGTAATAAGTTGCTATTTAGAAAAGATATACATTCCATGAATTGAAGATTTTATTTTAGACTTTCTCTTCCACAACACCGTTTAGCCGCGTTTCAAAAGTGTTTCTCTTACAATTCTGTTACAGTATATGACAATATTCCTGATGCCATAAAGCAATTGTCTCTATGCACTTTTTTGTGTAGCTCATAAACTAACACATGCATTTTCGTAGTCGTTATAATCCCTTAATAGTTGTATATACATTTTTTTGGTAAATTATTTTTTGTTTAATTTGTTTTGTTCATGTAAGGTTGAGTAGATTAACTATTAGATAAACTCCCCCTTTGGGCTATTGTACAGCAATATACTCAATAAAGTCATTATTATTATTATTATTATTATTATTATTATCAATATATAGGAAGTATGTGGTAAAGGAAAGAACGTAAGGCCACGCCTTAATTTTGTAAATTGAAATTAGAAGCATTTAATAAAAATAGCAACAGACTGGGTAATACCATGTTATCTAGATGAATCTTCCCACATCTAGCGACAAAAATCTTGTTTTTAATATCAATCGCATATTGTCTCAGCGTTACAAAATCCTCTTCTGTCGCATAATTTACGAACACTGTATTCAACGTCATATCTCGACTAGGACAATAAGCCACTCCAAAATTCTCGTCAATATTATCGAACTTCGTTTCGAAAATCAAGTTTCTTCTCATATCAGTAATTTTAAACTGAAATTAAAAGATTTCAGGATTGTCATTTACCACATGTAAATAACTTACTGTGCTATTTTTCATTGGTATTAATATTCGGTGAGCACTCTTATGGACTGAATCGAAACCGGCAAGTTCCTCATATGTAAAGTTGGATATAGTGTGGTGATCCAGGTTCAAGTAAAATTTGATAAATTTCCTGAAACGAAATGGTTCAATTAAATCCCATTGATTATTACCTAAAATTATAAAAAATACGTTAAAACCACAAAATTATACCCTACTGCATTATACGAAATACACTGATATTCAGTGACCAGTAAACATTTAGTAGTAATACAATTCTAGCTTGAGGAAATCCATTTTATTGTCAAAAAAAACATACGTTTGGGCCTGTATGTAGGCATTCTTCAGTGCAAGTAAAAAGATCTTCATTTAACAAACAAGGTTGGAGCCAAACTGCTAAATGAAAATCTTTTCACTTGCACTTAAGAAGGCTTACACATTGTGACAATATAATAGTTTGCCTCACGTTGGAATTTATTACTACTAAATAAACAAACCAGGAACTTATACATACACCATATAGTCAAAATTTAGGTAACGGTGCCATCTATGATGAAAAACTGAGATGATTGCAGACATCTAGCCGCCTTCAAGGCAAGTATCGCTAGTATACAGGCAAAACCAGTCTTATGCCATTTTGTTGGTCTTTGCCTTAAACTAACCTGACGAGCTTAAAAAAGCAAAACAATTCTATCTGCAGTAGATTGCAACAAGGGCGTCGCCAGCTCACAAGCTAGAGGGCGGCAGGAAAAAACAACCGGGGAGGGTAAAGCTGCTTTTGTAATTGTACAATTAAAAACAAGATAATGGTTAAATTTTATATATCGTATATATGGTACTTCGATCGGGGATTATGTGATTTAGCACTTTACAACACCTCATAAAATTTTGGAGGTTTCGGAGATTGGAGGGATTTACTTAGCTAATATCTAATCTTCGTCTTCCAAGTCATATCGTAAGGTTATGAAAAATATGTAAACCACATTTCACTTAACGATAAAATGATAAGTAATGAAATATCAAAAAGTTATACGTTAGATAAATACAAGATTAAATAACAACAATAATGAAATGATATGGCAGAAAATTTCTAAAAAGAAGACTTATCTGGACGAAAAAGCTTTTATGAAAAGTTTAATTTTAATTGAAATGTACCTCAAGCTATGAAAAGAAATAGAGGTTGCTATAAACTTACTTGAAATACCTGTGGTTATAGTTGTATCTAGATGGCTATGATTTTGATGCTGTATTTGTGAATTATTTGGATATTATTTTGGTGGTATTGGCAAACACATTTTGACGCTTTATAAAGTGCCCATGCTTTATTTTAAAACGTGTTACTAACATTAGTAAAAATAAAAGAATCTATGTAGTACATATATGCAGTTATATGTTAAACTCTTAACTGCCTTTAATTAATTTTAAACCTGTGAGACACAATCATTGTGAACTCATATTTACTCGTAATCTTGTTATTATAACATTCTACTTTATCAGAAACAAATCTTTTTATCATGCTAACCTGTTTACTTCTTCTTTTTGCTCTTTGAGTTTTTTTAAACACACAAATGTGAGATTGGAGGTACATTTGAACTGGGCAATAGTTCTAATCCCTAATACGTTTATTATCCAAGATTTCAAGATCAAGCGGTTTTCGAATTTTAATGTATGGAAGAGTTTCTTTTGCCGGTAGATTTATTATAACATTCTACTTTATCAGWAACAAATCTTTTTATCATGCTAACCTGTTTACTTCTTCTTTTTGCTCTTTGAGTTTTTTTAAACACACAAATGTGAGATTGGAGGTACATTTGAACTGGGCAATAGTTCTAATCCCTAATACGTTTATTATCCAAGATTTCAAGATCAAGCGGTTTTCGAATTTTAATGTATGGAAGAGTTTCGTTTGCCGGTAGATCAGCCGCATGTTATTTATTAAAAATTTTAAGTACCTAAAACAAAGACATATCGATATATTTTTTGCTTACTTATATCTCTGAATAAGAATGTAATGCAAAATTGAAGAGTAAACCTTATGAACCTGTAGCTATAGTTATTGTTGGAGGATATTTGGTGTCAAGTTGGCAAAGGCCCCTGCGTTTAATGCTGCATTATGCAGTAATTAATTTAATAATATTTAATACATTTTTAAATATACTAAATTAATCTAAAAACTACACACAACATAAATCTCAGTTTGCCTAGCCATTTTCACTTTTCCTCTTTTGTCTGACTTCCAGAGGGGGGCAGCTGCCCCGCCCTGCCCCCCTTTGGTGACGCCCATGGATTGCAATACAGGTAGCATAACATATACATGCATTTTAATATTCAGTCATAATCTGCGAACAGGTTTTGTATTTAAAACAACATCAATGACTCAATTTTCAACATTGATTTAATAAAAGATGAAACTATAAATGAAGTTTTGTGAGTGCAGGATAACAATGGTAGTTATAATGTAGCTAAGTCAGATTGAAATCACGGTCTTTCTTTCTGGTTAGACCGTGTTGGTTTGGGAAATAAGGTTGACGTTTCACCCACTCTTGTATGGATCACTATCATGAGAATATGGAATATGGCACAGAGCTCTCATCATTTCATGTTTAAGGGATGGTTCGAAGCAAAAAAGTATAGCAGATATCAATAATTATACAAGTTGTTGGATATCTTAAGCCTAAAGGGTATAAGGTTTTCATCCCGGGTGCAGGCATATATATTTCGTAGTCGTGTGTGTATTATGCGTTTTAATATTTACAGTGAAAACGACTAACAACGAATCGCGTTTAACACATCCATTCGCGTGTAGGTTTTTATAATTCATAATTACGGTTGCGAGTTTGGAATAAAATGGCAACGCTGCTGCGACTTCGGTTTCAGAACCTCATCTCGGCCGACAGGAATGCCGGGATCAGAAAATGGCGTGGCAACATCACACAGTTTTACACCGCACTAAGCGCGCCAGAGAACGGTGACGTCAGATATTCAAACTTTAAATATAAACAATCTTTTTTTAAGCATTTATTAAGCGCTTTGTGAAAAATGAAAAAAGAGGGATCTATTATTTTTCGTGTAGGTTCATATTCTGCAATAAAAAACAGGCCCATTAAGGTGCTGTACCGGAAAACTGGGGATAATAATTGTACCAATACATAAATAAGTAGACARAACGTATGAATTAAAGAGGAATTACAGTGCTAAMCGTAGTGCCAAAGGTATATGAAAGACTACGGAAGCAAGCTTAAGAGAAAGCTGGAATCAGAATTAAACGAGCACTCACGAACAAAATGATGAAAAAACGTAGGTAGAGAAAAAGGAACCTGTTTAGCATTCTTGGACTTTATAGAAGGCATTCCGTAACACACTTAAAAAAGTGGTTTGGGAAAGTATGAAGAAATTGGGTACAATAACAAACTGAGAACAAGCATAGAGAGTCTGTACAGAGTACAGTAGCACAAAAAGATGCGTTAGAACAAGTATCATGATGATGGACGATATATTGTGGGAACTACACAAAACGAAATTAAATAAGGGTACAAGAAATTGAAGTGGTAAAACTGACAGAATATGTATTTGAAAATGGCTTTGTGAATTTTATAGAAAAAGAAGAGAAGTTACAACAAAATGTAGAGTTCTGGGAGAAAAAAATATTAAAACTTAAAATGTTGATATATACGAACAAAACAATGGTCATAGGAAAGGAGGACAATAGGATAGACATCGGCGATCAAAATAATGTCCAACTTGTGCAACTTGGATAGCTAACACTCCACAATATGGCGCTTATCCAAGTTTTAAATATTTTTAATAACTAATAAAAGCCAAACAAAATTTTTCTAGCTAAATGTTTAAATGACGGACACATTTAATTCGTTTTCATTTCTCCATGGCTAAGCATGTTAAAAGCGGAAAAAACAGAAACTGGCCATAACGCTTACTTTTTCTTAAATAGTCATACTAAGCTTTACATCGTTGGGAAGCTTATAAATGACCGATTTTTTAAAAGGCATGGTTTGTATTTAAAAAGAGAAAGTTTATGTCGCATCTCGAAAGTGATAGCTAACTTGAAAAACTGAACATCAGATTGAGTATATTATTTACCACAATTTTTTTTATTTGGGAATTCTTATATTGTAGGAAAATAAAATATCGCTGCTTTTGTTACCCTACAGTAACGCCAATCCACTCATTAAATGTGTTTTATTAACTATTGTATTGTACATATCAGTTTTTTTTAATACATAGCAAATCATCCGTTATGCGATTCGGAAGTAGGTAGTTTCAAAAGTAAGTGTTACCCCTATTTCATTTTTTGGATAATTTGTATAAAGTAACGCCGACATTTGATATGCGGTGCACAATAGGTAGTATTTAGAAACACAATTTTTTTTATTAAGTCCTAAACACTAATTGAGCATTTGACCTTTTCTCTAGGAGAATAATTCGATTTCAGCACGATTATTTTATTTTACAGGTATAAAAATTACACAAAAATTGCTTGGTGTTTACAACGGAGGTAATATCTTTAAAACATTAATGCAAAATTTATCTCCACTTCTCTGAATTTTGTTTATAAAAGAGATTTATCTACCCACCTACTAATGCAGTGTAACAATAAAATCCTTTATTTAAAATTTTCAAATTGAACTATACATCTGTTTAGAAATTTAGTCCCCATTACCTTCTTAATGCTTGTTTAGGTACTAAATATATATGTGGTTTTTTGATTTTAATAATAAAATACTTACGCAAATTCTGTTTCGGGGTAATCGAACTGCGTATTATTTGCTACTTCTTCCAGTAGATGCAACCCTTTACTTTCAGTAATGTACCTGCTTGATAAAGCGGGTTTTTTGACTACCGGTTTGTTTAAAACGAAATACCCCACAATGAATCCCAGGCCGAATCCGAAAATTATTAGAAACGTGCTGCACACGATTGCATAACATCCGTATCCACCCTTGTGTGCCGGCATTTTTTTACTGGAAAGCGCGACTTTCGGCAGCCGCGAAAATACTAACCAGTGTGTGTGATGTGTTCGGTCAACAGAAATAGTTTTATTTCGAAGAGCTATTTTCATAAACTGTTAAATGGACATATGTTTGTTTTTACTTGAACTTAACCGCTGTTAATTGATGGGGAACGATTTTAAAAAACTTTTACAATGTACACGTCAAACAAAATTCAATCTCGAATGCTGTCGTCCTATTCTTGATTACTTTTGGCTGGACAAGCCGTTGACGAAAGCGACCGATATAAAGATAAATTTGTAACAAGGCGTAATTTTATTTACCTTGCAAAGCTGTGGAGTTGAAATTTAATGTCTTTTCCATGTACAAAGTAAACTATTCCTATTTATAGATTGTAGAGCAGTGTATACAGCAAATACACACAGAATCAACAGAGATATCATTTGACATTACAGTCAGCACCGCAGATTATCATTTCATATCTTGTCGTTTTAGTAATTTGAAGACTTATTTTGTTTCTAAAAATTAAACCCTTAAATCTGTTTAACTCTAGAAATTAATCCTCACAGTTTTCATCATATATTAGTAGGGGTGTCTATTGCACTGTTAATATCGATAACTACAACTAACCCATACTCTATTAATTCAAGATTTATAAAAATTTGTAATGCAAAGCAACGATATACAGTCCTTGCAGCTATATGTCAAGATAATTTTTGCATCCGCATGTGAGTTAGGGTTGTCTGAATGTTAGCTATAGCTTGACGATTGCTGGCGAACGAAAAAGAAAGAGCGGGAAGAACAAGAGCATTATGCAGGAAAAAAATAAAATGGACACCAGATATACTCCATCGGAGATAGGAATTATAGCAATTCATCTAAACCCAATAATTGTAGTATATGAACTTTATGTTTTGTATTTTGATGAGGGAAGGAAAGAAGCTATATTATTTTCATTTTGTGGCCCGCTGCATTTATCGAATTATGTACTTCCCGAGAGAAATGCTTTCATCTAGAGAATCAGTGGTGAATGCTAAATTAGAGACAATGTTTTAGTTAGACTTATACGAGTATACAGTAACCGGTGTATTGTCAATAGTAGTAGTTATTTTGAAACTAACAGTACCAGAGCCATTGAATGTGTAATTTTATTATGTTTACAGTAATAAGTAAATATAACTCAGGACTAGTCAAAGCTCAGAAGGTTTACAAAACAATGACATAAAGTTTCCACAAATTGACTTATCGTAAACTACAATATTTCGGATAGGTTTATTCCGTAAATTTTATGAATGAAATGTTGATGTGTCGAAAGATTTATGGGCTGCTATCTATTTCCTAAAATACATACTTTATGACAACTCATATATCATTCAATTCAAAATAAATAAAGCTTGCAGTATCTAAAATAGGCAAAAAATAGAAAAAAATATATATATTCCTTCGTTGGTTTTGCCATGATTTAGCTTAGCTTGTTCAGGATAATGTTACTCTTCATCATCGTATTTTTTTGCCCATGGATTCTTTTTAGATGGCTGATATGTCGATGTACCGTATTATAACCTCCCTGTAGGACTACCTCGTTTCCAAATTTTTTAAGAACTACATTTTCTGAACCACTGAATATCGGTGCCATTTTGTATTGGGGTACTAGGTTCTTTACAAGGACTTTAGCCCAAAGCGAATGAGCGAATGTTAATTTGTGTTGCTTTTCTGCCTTCCTCTTCTTTCTGTTTTCCTTTACACTTTAATTACTTGTCATAGTTTTCAGCATCTTCGTCTAATAGGTTTGGTATTACATTAAGTGGTTCAAGAACATAATGTCGGTTTTTAACCTTGGACTTTAAATAGAATCCAAATGATCTAAATAAAAACATATCGAATCGATGCATTTTTGCCAATCAGAAACAAGTTTATTTACTCGGGTATATAGAAAAAAAGAGGCACTGAAATTTTTAAAGACGTTTTGAACATCATTTTGGTTTTTGAAGCGTTTATCCCGAGGGAAGATGTCTAAATGCTTGAAAAAAAATGGGCAGAGGTCCTGCGAATATGGTGGACAACTTATCCAACCTCTTTGTACGGTAGATTGTGCGACTACTGGTCCTTTTCTATAGACCAGTGCATGATGATGGACGAGACCAGCCGCAGACAAGTAAACAGCCAGTATAACCTTCTATTGTTGCAATTTTGACTTCGCGAGCTTGATCGCGGTGCAATTATTGAGCCGAGCGCCGTCGTTTGTTTACATAATCTACTTTTGATCTCACGTTATGATCCGGTATATAAAAAGATCGTTGTTATCCTTAAGGCGAGTGAAGACATCACTTCAAAACGACGTTTTTTCGGTTTTCATTAATTCCTGCGCAACCCACTTGTCAAGATCCTTTGGCTTTCCAAATTGCTCCAGTTGCGACGCCAAGTTCATCTACATAATTTCGAACTGTTGAATTCGCTTTGACTAGAGGCTTTAGTTGTTAATTCTCGATTGCCATCTTTCCTCAGCTTCGAGCGTCTCATCGCGATGCCGAAGTTAATTCAACCAGCGTTGCAACAGACTCTCGTTTGTCGTACCTTCGTCGCAGGTCCTGTTTTAGTTATGAATGGCTTCCGCTACTTTATGGCCCAGGAATATAGAGTGAAACCTGTACTTTAAAATGGCACATAAACGATAAAATTATACGTCAAAATAACCGGCCTCCGTGGTGGGTGTTCCAATGGGTACCTGAACTGCCTCTGAACTGTCTGTACACCAAGCTTGTAGATTCGGATCGCGCGTAGGGCATGGATGATTCTGTTTATCCATTTAAACATATTTACAAAGACATATCACAAATAATAAGTAGGTATTATAGAGATCGATATTATCTTTTTTATAGCATTGATTGACGGTATTTTATCTCGAATATTGAGCTCCACAATAATTGTGTTGTGTGAGATTTATTGTACATTAGTATAAAGTCCCACATCTCTTATTTGTAATCCTTTTCATAAGTAAGACAAAATTTTAGAAGCATAAGAATTGTTCGATTCATTCTTTTAACCTCCCCATTAGCCTGAAACTATGACGGAGTACGGATGAGTTCGGTATTAATTTAACAACAGTAATGTTTGAATGTCATTTGCTTTTAGTGACTTCTGGAAACCCCTTCGGTGGAATATTTCTTGTAGGTGAGTAATGATTACCGTCAATGTGGTGGACTTTTTTTATTTTTTATCTTGTGGTAAAGTGAATTAATCTACTTACTATTAAGTGTTTTTCCGGTAATGGCGTTGCAAAACCACATGTCCTCGGGGTATTTGTGCCTGGACGTAGGCTGTGGCCTTTCGGGTATTCGGGTTAAGATTTTTTCGGGTATTATCATACGACTGTCCTTTAGCAGGATTGGTCRGAAAGTTAATTTATTCTTGATTAAAGTGTGCGCGTTGCAGTTACGTTTTTACAAAAGTTCGATTATTTTGTTTCTTCTGCCCGACATCACGATAGCTTTGCAAACGGATTTCCTTTCTTCTACTGTTGCCCGTTAGAGTTGGGAAGTTCGTGAACGAACGAACGAACGAACGAACGAACGAAGTGTACTGCTCACTTGCACCACACTGAACGATCTAGTTCGTCAGGATAAAACGAACTAGTTCGTTTTGAACCATATAAGAGACTTTTATGATACTGGACTGAAACCACAAACATCTTATCTATTACTTAGACGAGTAAGTCTTACGACATGCGCGAAAAAATTTTGTGATGACCGATAAGTCACCATGTTGCTCGTTAGTAGGGCAGCGAGTCTGCGTAGTAAGTCGCAAGTGTGATCGAGTGAATGAATGGAGATCGGCGAGATGTTGGCAGGTTTTGTTGTTTGTTGTGATATTGCCATGAAATTCCCATACAATCTCTATTGAGCATGCATCATTTGCCACAAAATCTTGTCATTGCTTTAAACTTTTAGGTAACTATTTATTTCTGCGACTAAAGCAGATGCGCAGTTCCGCTTGAACAACCGCGAGCGACCTATGGACCTGTTGAGATGACGAACAACCGAATATGTATCTTTTCGTGAATGGACACGCGAATTAAGATGTAGAAACTAATGAAAGATATATATAAAGCTAGTTCGCAATATATAACGTACAATAGGGTCGTAGCTTTGCAGTCCCTGTTTCGCTGTTTAGCATTTTTACTTAGTTAAAGTAAGTAGTACAATTATAAAATATACAAAAACAAGGTTAAATTTGACTAACAATAGGAGACAATAAGTTATACAATATACAATCGTTTATTTTTTTATCATTGCTATTTACAAGTTAACATTTACGAATGCATAATTACTGGTGTGCCATTGATAACTGACAAACATAAAAGTCTAGCTCACTTGCACAGCGGTTATCTATTTGTCTCTACCAGAAATTATTTTGATTGTAGTTTTTTTATTATGTATTACTGAAGTTATTAATTAATACTACTAATGCCAGTTTCATTAACAATTAAAGTACCTATTACATTTCATATCTCAAATACACAAAAAACATGTGTATCTATCACAGAACTAATATTGATCAGCTGTTGTATGTTGTATAGCTCAAGTCCGCAAGTATATATGTATAGGTATCAGCTGCAGAACTAAGAAATGGGAAGCGTCCAGCGAATTAGAACTATAGTTCATTTTGAACGATAAAATTGAGCTATTCATTTAATTGAACTAATTCAGTATGACCAAAAATGAACTAGAACGCCCATACCCAGTGCCCACATATTTCTGTTATATAAGAGATGTTTGTGTAGGTATTTTGTGATTTTGAATGGGTTTCCAGCAGTCCCTAATGTTGGGATATACTTCAAAAAGTATTGATACCGCGTATATGCACGTATCGTAAAATTATGTAGGTATCGATACTTTTTGTATCGTAATAATATCGTATCGGATGACACTTGCATAGATCTCCATTATTATTTTATCATGCATCCATTACGCACACATTGTAAAATAAACACCGGGTTATTTCAAGGATAAATGACAATACAAAATATGACATGATATCCATTAAAAATTAAAAATATTTTTTAAGTAAGCCTGTATAATAATAATACGGTCCAAAGCGCCAAAGGGTTTTGCAAATTATTTTTTCTTTGTGTTCATGTAATGCAGTGTTTCCCCAGTTAATTAAATTTACAATAGCTAGGTAATTGTAAATGCAGAACATAAAATCGTATACGAAACTTCAGCCTAGCTTTAATACTCCATATATGAAAACCAGGTACAAATTACAGATAAGTAAGTGGGTAGGTACATATCTATTTTCCAACTGTTTTCATTTAATGACCTGTAGATTTGCAGATTTCTATAATACATACTATTCTAAGTGTTGGTTTGAAGGCTTCCGTGGTTGTTGTCGATGACATGTTCTTGTCCGGGCTGGTTCCCACGTTGGTTATTTGACCTTGACGTTTCGACACTCATGTCGGTGTTTTCCTCAGAAGCAGCTTTGAAACTGAAGTGTCCTAGTCCGCTCGGGTATTTATACTCGTCCGACAGCATTTGTGGCTTCCTCGAATTTGATGATGTGGCTAGTCTCCATTCGATGTTCTGCTACAACCGACCTATCACCTTGCCGGTCTCTGGTGTCTCTCATGTGCTCCTTGATTCTCGTGCTGATGTGCCTTCCGGTTTGGCCGATGTAAACCTTCCCACAGCTGCATGGGATGCTATACACAACTTGTGTATGTAGCTGCTCAGTCGTCGAAAGATATTTCGGAATGGCGTTAGCTATCTTTCCCGGGGCAGTGAAGATGGTGTTTATATGATGTCTTCTCAGCAGCCGTCCGATCTTATCGGTATATCCATTGACGTAGGGCAGGTATGCTGCAGCGATGTGCTCTTCTGGTTCCTTCCTCCGTGGTTGCTTGTTGATAGCTTTCTCAATCTGTGCTTCAGGATATCCGTTCTTCTGTAGTGCTCTGCGTAGATGTTCTAATTCCTCTTCTAGGTGGTCTGGTTCGCTGACTAACTTCGCTCGCTGTATCAGCGTGTTGATGACTCCTTGTTTTTGGGCGGGGTGGTGGTGTGAATCTGAATGCAGGTAGCGATCCGTGTGGGTTGGCTTTCTATAGACCCGATGTCCTAGCGTGCCGTCTTGTTTCCTTGTCACCATCACATCTAGGATGGATAGGGCGCCATTGGTTTCCATCATGAATTTGTATGTCGCTGTGGATGCTATTTAAATGGTCCAGGAAATCCTTCACGTTCTGTTCTCCATGCGACCAGATGGTGAAAGTGTCGTCCACGTATCTAAACCAACATTTAGGTTTAAGCCGTACCGATGCCAATGCAGTTGTCTCGAACGCTTCCAAGTAAATGTTAGCTATCAGCGGAGAAAGCGGTGACCCCATAGGAGCACCTTCTTCTGCAAGTAGAAGAAAGTAGATTTCAGGCAGATATTCGCTAGCTGGACTAGTTCTTCATCCAGGTCTTCTTCTTGCAGACGTTTCTTCAACTCGCTTAAGGCATCGTCCAATGGTATCTTCATGAAGAGTGAGGTGATATCAAAGCTTACTAAGATGTTCTCCGGGTCCAGTCTGATCTTCATTTTCTCAATAAGATCTCCGGCGTTCCTGACTTTAGTTTCAGACCTACTTCTGAGGAAGACACCGACATGAGTGTCGAAACGTCAAGGTCAAAGGTTTAAGTGTTCATCGTTACGCTATTGATGTAGTAATTTCAAATTTTCTACTTTCCAAAAATTGTAAATTATAACAAATTTTCTTTAAATACTGACTTTCGATACTCAATGCTACTCTATCGCGATACACTTAAGTATCAGAACATTCTGGTATCGATACAAAATATCGAGTATAGGGAATAAATGGATCGAAACCCAAAAGTATCGATATATGTATATCGCCCAACACTAGTAGTCTGTGATCTGTTAGTAGGTAACTCGAATTCTATACCCGCTAAACAAAAATTTAGTTTATGCCTTTAGCGCCTTCTGTATTTAAAAAAATAAGACTATTCAACCTCCATACAAGAAATGCAATAACTCGGGGGTTTGCATGTCTTCGATTGCATGAGAACGGCACTCAGTGGTATTGTTCTCCGAGAAAGATCAAAGTAGGCTAATGTAGGTAGTTTCGCCGGGGCTTCTTTACTCTACCAAAGTGCTGTTYATCATGCGAATTTAATGTTTCTTTTTGTAATGTGCGGTGCACATACCTTTTCAMCCCACATTAATAATCTCTAGTTCCACCTTCTCACACTTGTTCGACTAGCATGCTTACAGTACCGTAAAATGGGGTTAACTGGAGCGGTTTTCAACTTTAAAGCTGTGTAACTTTTTAATCAAATAAACAGAAGTTAGTTCTATGTTTGTATTTTCAATTTTTTTCAACACTATGTACGTTCATAAAATAGTTTGTTTACTGTTTTGTTCTCTTTTTACTCGCTATTTGGTTCAATGAGAACGCACATACTTTTAAGTAGTTTTATTTATTTAGAAAAATTAGAGCTTGCATAATCAAATTTAAAACTTAGTTTTGAAAAATTTTGCATTATCAGGTACAAAAAATTACCCAGAAGCAAAACTTTAATTAGACAGATAACAAGAAAAATGTGAGAAAACAGGCATCTTTATTTTATTTTATATAAAACGTTGGCCTTATACTAATAAAATCTTGAAAACCTCAAAAACAAGAAAGCAACCAAAACAATAGCTCAAAGGATTAGGGTCGTATCCCAGTCCTTATTAAACTGAACTGCAAAAATTATTAAGATCAATATTAAACCAAGTCTGGATTTTACTACTAATGTTAACTTTCCAACAGTAGTATAATATCTGCAGCTAAAAAATAGTATAATAAAAAGAACACACAGCAAGCGATCGGACATACATAGATGAATTACACAAGGAAACGTCAACATCTTCATGAAAGAACAACCTAAGCAAGATATAGAAATCGAACTACATAAAATTCTAAGAGTTTAAGTGTGTGTCCTAGTGTTATGTACTTATGTTTATATTACTATTATTGTTGCTGTCCCTATAATGAAGTCGTTCCATGTATCTAGTTATATGTATACAATAAATTACACAATAGTGGTACATAAAATCCTGGAAAACGGAACAGTATGCATAGTAAAGTGTATTTGCATACGTGTCCCAACCTAAGGCAAAAATATCATTCAACGAATACATACCAGATACCGAAACTCGTGAATGGCAGAACGATCATAAAAGGAATAGAGACATACGTGATAAAATACTAGGGACACATCTAACAATGATGTCAACAGCACCAAGAAGACATCCAAATAATACGTATGTACCCATATAACATTCTTGTTCCAGTCCTTATATTTCCTTAACATGCGCTAGGCAGTCGCAGTACTAGCAATCAGCATTTACCCCTCAGAAATGCTGATCGTACGCTGGTTTAATCATCATCAATCATCTTCAGATATTCTAATTACATATTTGCATTACTTGTTTATAAACAAGAATTTTCATTTTGCGTATATTTTCGTATTTCTTGTATATATGTACAAATTTTTCGAATTTCCTACTGGAGAGTAAGCTACGAATAGTTGGGAGTTAAAATCTGGGGTATTAGAGGTTGGGGGATGCCATAATATTTTAAAGTTTGTCATTGTGCTTTGCTAATTGTAAAACTATAGGATATAAGTAAGAATTTAGATGGCAATGACATCTGTCAGTATTACACTGACATGATGACAAAGCCACCTAGCTGCCTTAACGGGTACATGCTTTTTAAATTATAGGATAATTTGATTTTAAATTGCAGTCCTTTAAATTGGAATAGTAGCTCCGTAGAGACCAATGGTGTGATGATCGGAGATACAATTTTTCTTCGAAGGCATTGCTGGTACTTGGAAAGTTTAAAGTTTAAAAATTCTTCAACATTTACCATCGTGTCGATCTATTAACTAACCTGCCGTGATACCTACTTGAATATGTGTCAAATAGGAAATTGTAAAGAACTACCATCAAATGAATTTCACGGACTATGGTATTTGTACCATTAATACGAACTAGCCCGTAAATGTTTTGTTTGTTTAATCATAAGTTTGGCAAGAAAAAACTTTTCACAAATAAGATGAAGAAGTGAATTGCATAGGTAAGTAATGTCAACATCGCATGCAGTATTACACGTCCAACTGATATGAAAGAGAAACTAAGTAGATACTTTGTATGCAATTACTAGCTTATCTCGAAACGTTTAGACAATTCCGATCAGTAGGAAAAATCTTCATGAAATGAAATGCAAATTATAAACAAAATTGCTCTTATAAAATTAATTATGGATTTATGGCAACGCTACTGAAATATGTTTCTTAATCTTCGCAATGCCGCAGATACTAACGAAGAGAGCAAAAAGGGTTGCAACCAGCCCGACTGGAAGAAAAGTATAGCAGTTGCTATTTGTATTCAATGTACGCGAAGAAGTGGGGTGTCTAGTAAGAGAAAGTAACTGCTTAATTGCTTAAACAGCTACGTCATTCAGGCTCTCTCATTCTGCATCGGTCAACTGCGGAAGGTATCTCGCTCTTTTTGAGAAGTAGATAAATTTGAATTTGATTGTTTTTCGAATGCATCGAAGTCTGTAGTTTAGTCTCCGGTAGGAGTTATGTGTAGGCACATGTTGGAAGACAGGGCGTAAAAATAGTAAGTTCAGTTTATGTTTAAACCTATTTTTAAAGATTTTACGCTTGTGGCAATTAATGCATCTTGCTGTAATAGACAGTTGTTTGGGTAAATGTGTTAAAATTAACTCCGGCTCATTGAAAATACGAACAAATGGTTGTTTTGGTTGAAGTTTATCGAAATGTGGATGTTATATCAACATAGGAATCCTGTTTGAAGTTTTTACGGCTGATGTTTTTAAAAAGCAATTCATAACAGTTAACACATTATTAAAATTTTGGAGTTTGTATTTACTACCTGTGTTAAAAGCAAGCAGGAATCATTTGCGTGCATTTATTTTGTAGTTTTTAAAAACGAAAATGTTTTCTTCTTTATAGGAAATTCAAGTGAACTCGACAAATTCGCTTCATTTAACTTTTTGAAATAATTTTGTGCGTTATGCTGAATGGGACATAGAGTTCTTCCACTATGACTATGGTCAGTCTTCCGTTAACTCGAGCCATTTTATTAACTTTTTTCTGTGCAAGAAGTCAAAGAACGAGTAGGCATTTCATGTCAAAATGGTTCAAACCACTTGTACATTGTGTATAAATCGATCAGAGCTGTACTCTGTATACTCATAGATAGCGGACATCTGATGTACTGGCCCATAATTATAAATATTTATAAATAATTAGGTAATGATCCATACCAGCACAGGCAACATCGTTTGAGCAGAGAGTATGATGGCAAAATAGAAGCAGAATTTATATTATTGGTAACCATAATTTACTATTACATAAAATATCTCTTATAGCTTCGTTTTTATAGTGATACCAGAAAGCCAAAAGGTATGTGACTGTTACTTAATAAATGAAGGCAAGTCCTATTTTTAATTCACAATAATACAAATCTTCCTTTTTACATTAAACCGACAAACGAAAAAACACTTGAATTTTCTAATAGTTCTTTATTATACATGTTAAAAGCATTAAATACGTGCAGCAGGCTTGTTTCTGACATCACTGCTGCGGAAACTGAAAAAGCCCGATTTCGTAAACGTGCATGTACTATTGCATGGCTTACTGACATGCATATACGGCCGCATACAATTATAAAAAGGGAGGCGCTACTACTAAATCACTAAAGCGTAGTGCTAGATTCGAAATTCGGGTGCGTTTTCGACACTTTTCAATATATAATACGATACACATATTTTTTTTGGTAGAGACATACATTGTGATAAAAAAATTTGGGACAAATTCATAACTATTTTATTTAATGTTCAAAAAAGCTCTCGGGCAAGTCAATTTTGTGTCGTAAAGTGTAAATACTATTATGACGACATCAATGGTTTCCTAGTAACTACGTCGTCAATTACTTGAAATGCCAACTCCATGCTTTTTCTTTTGTTTTGGATAGATCTTTTTATTGTTTAAATGGTGATGTAACAAGATTTCTACATTGCATAACAATTTTATTGACGAAATAAAAATAGTTCATAAAATAAAAATTTATTTTTCTAACAAAATTGTAAATTAAAACAGAAAAAGGAAATACGTTTTAGAACAAAATTTATCATAAATGTTTACAATGTCTTCTAGCAACCATTTGATTTTGATCAAGAAGAGTGTAAACACTTTATATTTTTGTGCTCCGCATAGATTACTTGATCATTACCTTAATTTTCCTCCTAATGCCTCTTTAAGTTGACCAAAGACATGGTAATCGCTTGGAAGGGGGTCAAAGAAATATGGAGGATCTGGAAGACCAACTCTTACGTAGAGATATTCCCCTTCTGGTTTTGATGACTAGTTAGAGATGGTTCTTCAGGAGTTCTAAGTATGTTGTGCTTATCAAATAGGCATGTAGTCCAAAATTATTCCAATGGTGTCCTAATTTTTTTGGTAACGATGAAGACGGATGACACCATGACACCATTCTTTGTTTGTTCTCTTGGTTTCCAGTAGATGACACTGCATCCACGACTCTTCTCATCACCATCCATAGGCGTAGCTAGGGGGTTCTTGGGGGGCTAAGCCCCCACAAAACTTCTCAATAGCCCCCCTAAAAATATTTTTAAGGTTTAAATATAACTATTTGTTTATACGTATTGACTTTAAATTTTTATGAAATACGGTAAAACTGGCATCAGCAAAGCTGCCTCCACGGAAAAGGTCAACTTCAATATATTTAATGTTTTATTACCTATCGTAAATAATGATTATTATTTCTACTCCAGGGACTTAAGCCCCTCCCCCTAAAATATACCATGACTTATTTTAAAAACTGCAGCATCTTTATCCAGGAGAACACGCTAAAGCTTCAACGGCCGAAATGCAACAAAATTTGCTTACTTGCCCGTTTTTAAATTTGTTGCTCCATTCATAACTTGCCGGAGTGACAAATATAATATTCTTTATTCTCAGTAGAATTTGGTGACGAGAATACCATTCGCTTTAATCCTGCCAACGATTTTAGGAAATCACCTACTAACGATAGTAGCTTAGTCGCCAAAATAATACTTACATTTGGTTACGGTCATAGCGTAACATTAACTCTTCCCAGAACTGTAATCGATGGTCTAGATGACTTTGCAACAGTTGCACTTTGCACGAACAGAGGGTTGATTCATGTTTTGATTTAGAGCTAGTTGGCGCGTGGAAATGGGGTGGTTTTATTCAGCTTCATGTAAAATAATTTCATATCGGTTTCTGTTTTAAAAAGTACAAAATCTACATATACTTGGGAATCCCAAACAAAAATATATTTGCTTGTTTTAGATTGTTTTAACGGAATGTTATTTTGAATCTATGATTCAAGACAAAACCAAACCAAAACCAGTGCCATACTACGTGAGCTTCAGGTTTCAATATTTATTGAAGTCTCAAAGTAAATGTGACATTTTCTAAGCAAAATTAATCATGCAATGTAGCATTTTTCATCATATAGTACAAAGAACAATAATAAATACGGTGTTTGTCATTTAAAAATATTGATAATGATGCCACTGCTTGAAAATCAATGACGTTATAATACTGTCAAATTTCTTTAAATACACATTAAACAAAACAGTTTTAAATTTTGTCCAAACTTTTACATTAAGCTGTGTACTAACATTTGATTTGTCAAATAACCTATAAGTAACACATATGTATATAAAAATACATAAGTGCAAAAGTATCGTTAAATTGACAAGAATGTATTCGCCGTTTATTGCTATACACAGCAAAAAAAGAGATCATGTTATTTCAATATTACGAGTACAACAGTAATTAAGACTGACTAATTTTATTTTATCCAACTAGCATACGTTAACACATGTATTTGCGGTTAACACAATCATTATTTGTAGGTATACCAATTTCTTATTTGCTAAACCAGTAGCAGTAAAAGTACAACTACAGTCTATTCCTCGTATTTTGTGTAATTCGCTCCAGTACTTTTCTTGATATCCAACAAAACAAAAGAACGACCACAAGGTTAAGATTCCGAGTTTGACACGAATTCAGCTTTTTTTTAAATGAAAGTGTTGACTTTCACCGTTCGGCGTGTTACATTATAATTCGATGCATGATATTGGGTAACTTCATTTGCATGTAATTAACTGTTAGTAGTATTTGTTATAAATGCAGTAAGATGATTCGTGGTGTTACAATGTGACACCGTTTAGAGGTCCGGTAAGGAATTAATTGAGTGTGGAATTTCTCTTCGTTGGGAGTGTCGCAAGAAATTTAATTCGGTTTTTTACCTACAGATGTACCATGTACCTACTTGTTCTACACGTGAGAGATGAAAGCGTAATAGTTTCATAGCAATAAAAGCAAACATTGATTAATACGATTACAGCCAAGCAGTAGTTCGTTACCCTCATCTTGAAAAAGTTATTAAAGAGCGTAATTTAATAGAAATTATATCTGGTGGTGGTACAAGGTGGAACAGAAATGTAGCAAAATCTGTAGAATTTTTAATGTAGCTGACATAGCTGTACGAAGACGTTACTATTTGTCATGACTTCATGATCTATTATTATCGATACTTTATTAGGCATCAATCATCATTTGCAATAATGTCGCACAGCTTCAGTATTGTAACATTAATAAATAATAAAATAAAATTAATTATTCATAACAAGGTAGTTTTACGCATTACCTACTTAATTAAAGGTAACAAGTCGAAAATCTTACTGATGGTTAGATAGATAGGGCAAAAGCACAAAATGAGGTTGTTTATTTATTCTAATTTGTCAATGATATTGCAAGAAACTGTAAGCAATATAAAAAACAGTTATTCAGGACACTGGGCATTTAAAAAACAGTTCTTTTCATTAAAAAAGTACACTCAATGAAGATGTTTCGGCTTATTAAACCTTTCTTAAAGAGTTTGCAAACCGTAACTATAACTGTGAGCGGGTTGTGTTAAGTATTTTAATGAAACGTCCTCCGATGTAATATTTGAAGTTATCACAACATCCCTCTACATCTGAAAGCTCTCATCCTAAATTCTTGAATAGGAAGAGGGAACGAGTAAAACCTCATTTTTAGTCTTTTAAAGCCCTTTTTTAGAAAGCAGGAAAAAATATCAAATTATTTTCGAAAAGTTGTTTGCGAAATTTCGTCACGTTTCAATTGATGAAATTTTAAATGTGGCTTCCATCATCCTCCATACATTTAGTCGCGACTCAAATAACACTTTCAGGTCTCTGGGGTCAACTGCTGGCACTTCAACATAATTCTAATGTAATTTTGTTAAAGACACAGGTTGCGTTTGAAAAACTTTCGGCTTCAAGTGTCGCCAAAGAGAAAAATCTAGGGGTGTAAGATCTGGAGACCCCGGTGTAACAAATTTGATGCTCACTATTGGGATCTCGAACACAGTAAGAGACATAAAGGCAGTTAAATATGGTATTTAATATTTTGCGTTGTTAATAATCTTGTTGGAAATTTTTTATTCGTGCAAAAGATATTCTACAGTGGTTAGCGAAGTGTGTCGTCAAACGCAACCGCTTAGAATAATATTTAATAGACTGGAGAAAAATATTGGAATATACCGCGAATATGATAAAATTTACTTTTTTTGTAATTTCTTTGTTGTTGTTAAAACAACTTTCAGATCACCAATTGTAAAACTAACAATACTAATCACCAAAAGATTTGGAGAGTGTGAAAAGGGCGTTCGTACAAAACTTATAAAATTCATATGTCGCAAACATTACAGTCTGGAGACATGGTGTGAGCATTGGTATGGTGCAGATAGTTACGTGAAAAAAATTAATAAAGATGCCATTTTTTAAATAACATTATACAAACTGAGCAAAAACCGTTTAACGAAACGTGGCATGTGGCATGTTCAACAGAAACAACGAATTTATGAATAACAGTTCAGCGGAGAAGATTACCGTTGTGAGGGTTTCAACACGATGGCGCACCTCCATATAAGAAACAGGCTACTGAATTTCTTACTGTAGGGGATCAACGTTGGATGCCTTGTAAGGTCACCTGATTTGATACCGCTGTACAAATGGAAATTTTCTTTCATTTTCATTGTAAAACGTAAAATTTCTTATTCTACGTCTTTTACCTAAAAAAGATATACCTGATAAGACTTAATTTGAGCAGCCGTGTTTGAGATATCTGAATTCAAAACATTATGACCAGGTCTAAATTATTGTAATTGATCACAATCTGATACGAAGGCGTTACTAATAAATTAACTGTCACTAAACACTGACGTGTACAAATCGAATCTAAAACCATTCAAGCATTACATTTTGATCGGAATGGGATTAATTACGTGAAAATCCTGAAAGGTCTCTGATTGTAGGCTGAGTTCTTTTTGATGTTTTTGCTATAGTTGTTTTCTCCAGAGTTTCTGTTTTAAACTGCCAGTAGTAGTGGAATATCGTGATAATGAATTAGCAAGCACCGCTGAATTGTAGAATAATCTGAAAATTTGTGCTGAAGAAAATCATCATGCGATTAAAGTAACCCAGTGTCAACATGTTTTTAAGATCAGTGTGAGGGCAGGAATCATAGGTACTTTCATAATCGGTCTTGTCATTTTACCACCTAAATGGCGAAAACTATTTGGAATATCGGCAAAACAAATTACCAGACTTATTAGATCCCCTGCACTTGGAACTTCAAACTTTTATGGTTTATGCACAACGGTGCTCCTCCATATTTTACGTTAAACACACGTAAATATTTGAACGAACCATATCCAAATAGATGAATATAGATAGAGCCAATGCTCGATCCCCTGGCATAACCCCTATTGATTACATTTTATGGACAACTTTGAAAACCCTTGTGTATTCTAGGCTAGTAACACAGAAAATAAATTAAGGAGGCTTATTCAAACTGGAATAGACGCTTTGAAAAATGATTAATTTTTTACAAAGTATGAATCTTTCTTCACACGAAAATGGAGGTCATATTGAACATTTGTCAAAACAATTTATTTATAATTAACTTTCTGTATTTGATAAATTTTTGTTTACTGTTTTTACTAGGGAATAAAATCAACACTTTTACTTGTGTTTGTCATTTTTGGTATTATTATTATGGCAATGCAACATAACGGTAAGTATGCATGTGTAAGAAATAAAAAATATACATCAAAATATTAAAAAAAAGTGCTCAAAAACAGCTCATACCAGATAATAACCTTTAAAACGCTGAAAAATAATAATATTTATTCTACATTTAGTGACAGTTAATTTTCTCTTCAAATTGTGTTAAATTATTACAATTATTATTATAATAACGAAATAATTTTTTTAAATACAAAAAAAGAAAAAATATAGAAGACTCAAAAATTTATTCTATTTAAATGTGCGCAAAGCACCATAGGTAGCGTCCTCCACATTTTACAATGAAAATGATAGCAGATTTCCATTTTTCACCCCCAAATACTCGCGCTTGTGACAACACACCAGCTACAAGAAAATATTTATGAAAAACTAAAAGCAAACGAACTTTTGACACCCTGTAGCTCAGAAATCATCCACTTTTGGACTAATTTTGGGTTAGATCGTCACGTTTTAGCCTCAGAAATTTGTGGTAGCATTTTTCCGTACCTTTTAGAGAAACCCTATATATTTAAAATGTATGTAATGAATTTATTTTAATAAGCTTAGACAACATTATTCAAGTATTTTTTTAAACATATTTATACGTATGCAGGTAAAACTCAAAAATGCGACGCCTTATCCTGCCACTATATCTTCTGGTGTCGACGTGTCGTGGATTCCCAGCAAGCAGCGAGACATCAACGCCCACCCGTTACAATGTAGGCATTGGTTCTTCATTCAGCGACCTGGAAGTAGCTAGTCAAAAAGTCGACGTTCAACCGTCAGTAACGAATACCAGAACGAGGAGCATAAATAACCAAAAAGTCACCGCCATAGAATCGCTAGGAAGTCAAATTAACAGAATAGGAAGGTTGCCGGAAGAAAAGGCTTCATTTGTAAGCCAATTACAGCAGGTACGTGCTAGAACAGGTTACGCTTATTGAAGAAAATTTAGACTTCATTGCGGATACCTTGAAAATATAACATTCTATGGTCTAAGGACACATCAAAAATGCAAATGACTATTGGAGGTATGCTACATTCCTTTATTTTGTTATGCTTCTATGAAATGAAATTTGAGATATTTTGAGCATTTCAAATTATTTATTATTTACCCAACAATTCCATTCACGTGCGCAGTATTTCCTAAATGAAAATATAAATCAGATTGTTAAGTGGATGTTTGATGTTTGTACCTAATGAACACGGTAATAGTTACAACGCTACTAAACTGTACCAATATATAACAATGTTGTGTGCAGCGTTCGTGAAACCAAAATATTAATTGACCTACTTATATTATTTTTACTAATGAAAGTTTCTCACTTTCTTTTCTCTGACGAAGTTATGTAGCTTATTAAATTATGATTACGTAACAAAGATCAGTGCTATTTGTCGTCCAATTTCAGAAAAGAAACAAATGTTATACAACTTCCTGATAAAATAAATAAATTCGATATTTTCGAAATAGTTGGGATCATGCTTCTTACAATTGTAAAATTTACAATTTTTCTTACAAAGTATTAACATTGTAATTACAATAGAGTATCAAAGCAAATCAACAAAGTACCTAGCAGTTATAATGAACCGATACAATTTATGTTCATTCACTAGAAAATTGTTACCTTGAAATTAACCACAAAAATGTGAGAGCACAATGTCAAGTCATTAAAACTACACCTATTTAAAAATAACCGCTTTAATGTGATTCTGAAAACATCTGATGGATATACATGAGCTATAGAACATTTTTTTAACTAATTAGATAAAATACTTACATTAAACTAAGTCACTTGGTCTTCTTCGGGTATTGTTTTTTCTGATAAGGTAAGGCAGCTTTATTTCTTTTAACATTGGTCCACTTCTTCTTTTTCTAGTTTGTTCAGATACCTACATMTGCTAGATCAGGACAAGTCTGGTTAGTCCTTTCTTTCCATTGAGATACTATACCGTTAATTTATCAAACATCTTAATCTCCTTAGTCAGTTACCATTTGTCTTTAAAAAGTATATACTCTACAGACGACATCAAAAATTTTAATCGGTAAGGGAAAGTATTGAGTCAAAATGTCTAGCAAATTCCAACAAGATCAAACGAGTCGAAGTTACCGGCTATCCGGTAAGTCCCAAAGGACAAAAAAAACTGAATTACTTATTTTAATTATGTAAATACTTTAGATATATTATGTAGATAGGACAAGACTACAACCCATACAGCTGGTTTGACAACATTTCACTGCACAAAATGTATAATATTTAAACACCAAATTATGAACTTTTATTATTGGAACTTGGAACCACGCGCGACGGGTGTGCATATAAAACTACCACTAGATAGAGAAAGGTAAACGAAATAACTGAATGTTAAGGGCGGCTATCCGAAGACAGCAAAAAATAAAATAAATGTACAGATTTTTTTGCAGCAATATACCTTATTTATCAAAAATTACAATGACGACTTTGAAAAAATTGTTTATGCACTTAAATTATTTACAACGTGTACGTCCGAAATTAAGTCATTCGTGAATCAATGAACTGCTACAAGGAATGGATAATTTTGCCTAAAGGAATTCTTATGCCCAGATGCAAAGAATTTCATATAGTTAATTAATAGGTAATTGGACATTATTGTACTCCGAAAAGTCTTGATCACTTCTAGGCCATCACCAAACCTCCTTTTCCGGATTCCGGACGGAAGGAAGCAGTCCAGGAACAAGAGTCGAAGCTGAGCATGGTGGACTCCATTTATAGTTATGCACAGCAGTTTATCGCTGGCCTTTTCAATCATAAACCATTGGTAGATACGGTACAAGAACAGGAAAAATATGGGAACGACGGCGACAAGTATAGGGCGATCGGTACTGCAGTAGTCAACAGTTTTGAAGGATTTTCGAATTTTCTCAATAGCGCCGTAGAGGTAAGAGATCTGTTTTAATAGCTTATGAACCAAGACGGTTAAAATTTCATTACCAACCGAAATTTAAATTGAACATACGAGAATATCTAAACTGAATTCAAAGCTAAGTGTATTGATTAAACAATTAATCTAATTGGGAAAAGTGTTACTACCGTTTCAGCTTTGGGTTTCAAAATTCAATTTAGAAAATTACTCAAATAAGAGGTGAATATTTCTGAAGCTGTTTTAACAGGACTAATCGGAATGCGGCTAAAATTTGCATATTTCCAGAATATGCATAACGGAGGTAATAATTTTATCACTGCGATATTTATACTCGTAAGTATCAAAAGTAAGATTTTTTACAGTGTCTATATTCGTATGACATGAGCTAGATAATTTTATGGAAATGGACAGTATGAAATTTTTACAATGTTACAAAAGCAAAAAATAGAAAAGCCTTATCACAAGAATTGTAAATACGAGTATTTAAGGTGTAGTTTTTTGTATAAATTGGCAATATAAAAGAATGTATTACGTATATACTATTGTATTGTTTTAAAAGGGGCTACAATTCCATTTCGATCGTAGTTGTAGAAATAGGTAATTATGTGCATAACAGTAAATTATTATTATAAATTGTCTATAACAAGTACTAAAAAAATAAAATAAGGTTTGTTACTGGGAACTGTACTTGAAACTGCATGTATAAACGCCATTACATTGTCACTTAGCTAAAAACACTGAAACCATTATTTATTTTTTTGTATTGTGAATTATTAGGTAAAACATATACATATAATTACAAGTTTATTTTAAAAACTCTGACTCAGTAATTGTTTGCTTCTGTACCGAGTACCTATTCAACATAACCACCAAATTAACGATAACAGATGCATGTTTGTGTCAACAAAGAAACTGTTCATCATATATTAATAGCATTTTTACTTATCGCAGCTAAAATGCAAAAATTTTTCGATAAAACGTTGGTTTTATTTGGACTTTTATGTTCCATTTTGAATACATCCTGTACCTACATACATTTCTCACTACTCGTAAAATAAAATACCCGAATGTTTATTTTCAGGTACCTTTTACGTTAATGAAACAACTAGGTCAAAAGGCGACGTCCGCTTTAAACAGTGTTGGAGGAAAATTGGTGGGACTTTGAGAAAAAGATGTTCAAATTGAAACATCTGCCATAACGCTCAGAATATGAGGGTAGATGTTATGTATTACCTTAGACCCTTAGAATGAATTAGATAGATTAGTGAAACGCTGTATATATGTTATACTTTTGTACTGAATTTTAATAAAGAAATGTAAAATTGTTTTAATATTCTGGTATGTAACAATCTTTTATAGTAGGTACCCCTGCAGTGATGTCGACTTTGAACATTCTAAGAAATAAACCTAAAATAGGTAAAATTCAGTGAATAGATTATGTTGAAGTTGTCACTGAATCATGATGGCTGTTACTCATATCTTGGTTGAACTAAATCCTTCGACCTTTATAGCTTGTTTCTGAAGTTTTTTTATTAATGTGCCATATCTACAGTAGACGTATTTAATTCAATCATTATAATAATATAATAGTGCACTAAAACCCAGTACTTCAATATATACATCTCACCGCGAAGTCTAACATGGAATAGGGCCGTGATGATAAAATTCCAGGCCCGGGGGGTGAGAGTGTACGGGTCCTTGTATATTGCATAAACTCGCAAAAAATCACAAGTGATTAAGGTCATTAAAAATTCATTCATATTCGACGAAAGTTTTGTATCAAATACATTTTTTCATATTTTATACATACAAGATTCGGAGCCCTCGAACCAGGACCCCTCCGAAATTCACGAGCCCGTCACCCCCCATTTCTCTATGGCCCTGATATGGACACTTAAAACTAGAATCTGACGAAGTCTGTTTTTTTTTTTGGTCGAAATTGCTTCGTTACCTTCGATCAAAGCCAAGCCAAAGTCGAGGTAAAGGATTATTTGTTAATATAGTTATTTTTTCAAAGAGTTAAGTTAAAAGGACTGGATAAAATAAAATAAAATATCACTGAAAATGGCTTTTCATCTATAGCAGATAAGTTTCTCAAAATTTAAGATAGTTACTCCCAGCTCGAAAATTTTCAATAGCAACGGAGTGATGTTCATACTTCATTGAAAAGATACTTTGATTACTTTAATGCTCGCATTTTGAAAATTCAAATCGGACAATCCGTTCTGGGGTTGTGACTGTTGACTTTTTCCCTCCATCCTAAATGTTGAACGCGTTCATCTAGAAGGTTCGGATACAATCGCAGTAATATAGTTAATGACTTGTTTTTGAAGGATAACATACCTCCCAGCAGCCATTGCTAACGATAATTTTAGAGTTGGGAGTGACTGTGGCGCTTTTGAGAAAAACACCTCTGGGAGGTCATTTTCTGGCAACGTACCAGGATTTTATCTAAATTTTTTAACTTCATGATAGGATGGGAGGACTTTAAGACTTGCAGAAATTTAAACATACATAATTTTAGAACGGACCGTCAGATTTTAATTTTCTAGTGTTTAAGATCACGAAAGTGGTTTTTATCTATTTTAAATGTATAGTTGGTAGCAATTGTAGAACCATCTTGGACTTTGATACAAAAATATTATCATCTGTAAAAAAAGCAGTAAGAACATGGAAAAATGCGAAACTAGGAGTTAGCTGTCAGATTTGCTTAATATTGCAAAAAGTGGAGTTAATTTAATTTCACTATAACTTTATGAATAGTGGAGCTAGCTGAGGCTAGCTTATAGGATAATAGGGAACTACAGGATATGAAAAACTGTCAAAGATAAGAGTTAAATTATTTCCCCAAAGTAGTGTGAAGCTAGATTACCAGAATTTAGACAACATGGCAGAGCCATATGGCATTCTGGAATAGTGTTAAGATATCAAGTTTATATAAGTAGCAAGATGGAGCTTACTTTAAGTTTGGTGTACAGTGACTTTATAAGGACAGTGACAACAATAAGTGTCTCATTTTTTACTGGCTCCGCTATTAATTGTCGAGAATTGGAGGTTCCTTGAAGGGAACTAGTTCCTTAGGTCCCGATCAGGTTGAGGAATGAGAGAATTAGAGGTTCTGAGAAGGGAACTAGTAGTTCCTTAGGTCTCAGTAAGGTTGAGGAACTAGTTCCTTATTAGTTCCTGGTCGCCGGAAAGCGAAAACGTTCTCGCAAAAACCGGGTCCGTAGGTGGAGCTAGGAGCCAGCACCGTAACAAGGCGTATGAGGTACATTCGAGAAAGACCTATATGGGAGACTGGTTTACGCATAAATGAAGGTTGCTAGTATTACAGCAAATAGTGAATTGTAAAAATTCGAAATTACTTTTAAACATTAGTAATGTGTTTTTGGACGAACGTCATTCTTGTCGAAGTGACGTTTCTTAAGTCACAGTGCAATAACTCCGCCTCCCAAGCGCCAAGAGCTCTGGTAGGAGTTCTATTTATCCATTTCATTCGTTCCTTTTACCTTTACCGTTTTGTCTTTCTTGCACATTATTATACAAGAGTTCAAACCGTCAAATAGTTAAAAAAGGTAACTTTCTTTTACATTTATACATAGTCAATTCTTCCATTACATTCACAGATGTACAGTGATCATATAATGTCGAAATATGTGATAAAAGGTAAAAATGCACACATCGACGCCAAATCATTTTCATGTTCAGTTAAGATCATATGTGATAATACAATGAATAAAAACTGCTATTATTGCAACCGACATTTAAGTAACTTTATAGATTTTACAGGAAATACAGTGGAATGCAGTAGTTAATGTAACAGTAAATCAATGTTGGTACAAACTGTGGAATTAGTATGAAACGGTTATCGACAAATAAGGTACAAATCAACATGTCTCATACTTACTTAGGCCTAGTTAAATAGATCTCTAGCCACCTATAACATTACAATACATATATTAATAAATAAATAGTAGAAAACAAAACTATTAATAATGGACAAAAGCAATAGCGGGTTGGTCCAATAACTGTACTGAAATATCAGGTATTCACTACCACAACAACAACTTTTTGCGAACAGTAACAATACAGAAAGAATAGACAAGATCCTATAGTAATCAATATCTATGTGATCAATTAACAAGCATTAATTCACTTAACATAATTTTATATGTAACGAACCGCCCAGTAGGAACAAGTACTGAGTAAAAAAACTCGGTTTGTAAATTTCATGGCACGCTCAATATTCAAATATTAGTTCACTAAAACTTGTAGAAGTTGCTGTTGTATCATGAACATTAAATGCATATAAACTAAACAACGAACGCTTGGATTACCATCCACCTACTACAGAACCAGTAGTGGAGCCACACAGGGAAAAAAGTTATTTAATAACCATTCTCCTTACAGTAGTCATCTTTAACACAAACATTTCACAATTCAATTCTTAGTAAGTAAATGCGAAATAAGTTAAATTGTCTCCGAAAATTAGGTAAATTCTATTAAAACTCTTCAATGTAGCAAATTACTGTTCTGCCTCTCCTGTGCTTCCGCCACTGACCGTACAAACCTACAATGTTTTACACGGGTGCGAAATAAATATTCAGACTAAGAAACAACGCAAGAAAAATAAATTATTTATCTCTTTTACATCGTTAAAACAGAAAACAACGAAAATAAAACAGCACAGCCGGATTTTATAACCTATAATCAGTAATCACGAAGAACAGCAGCAACATGGGGTGGTCGATCTCGCCGGACTTATGATGTGGATTCTCTTCTGGCTAGCGGGTCGTATCGTACGATTTGTAGGTGTGAGATGCCCTTTTGTACTTGACCGTACAGAAAAGCAGCATAGAAGATATCAGGCCAAAGAGCTGTAACACAACAATGTACAAATATAATTTGCTACTAAATGTTGCTAACGATAAAATATACGAGAGTAATGTTATAATTCCTGTATATATCAAGCTGGCGCTGAACTGGCAATGGTGAAAAAACAAGTGCTCTCAAATTATACAAGTTTATCATTGGGACATCACTTAGCTGTACAGGGTCCGCCACCTAAAACTCCCAGGCTCGTATTTTCTTTGTTTTTCAGGTACAACCTTAAGTTATATGTCAAATTGTAGGTCTTTTTGAACTCTTTAAAAATAGCATAGTGAGGGTGCAAAATTTTTATTTGCATATTGTGATATTTTGCAAATAAAGTTAATTTTTGTAAACATTTTTTAATCTTACCCCGTATAATAAATATTGCTTCATTGTTGGATGCCGATTTTTGTCTTCTTCTATTTGTGTCATTACCATGTATGCGTAATTTTTACTCCTTCTTAGTGAAAAACAAGAAAAACTAGTCGCCGCCATGTTCTGTTATAGGGCCGTTCACAATTTTTTAAGTGTTAGTTTAGTAGCTTATTATGGTACAAATTATGCCTACATACCCATCGCTGCACACAAAACCCCAAAATTTGAGTAACTTTTAAATAAATCAAGTACTAAGTTCGTTATAAAGAGAGAGAGAGGCTAGAAAGCGAAACCCTGCAATGAGGCTAGTTTGGTTTTCTACATTGCCTACTAGCCTCGTCACGGGGTTTCATTTCCTAGCCTCTCGCTCTTTTGAACGAACTTTGTACTTGATTTATTTAAAAGTTACTTAAAATTTTTAGGTTTTGTGTGCAGCGATGGGTATGTAGGCACAATTTGTACCGTAATAAGTTACTAAACTAACACTTACAAATTCTGAACAACCTTATTTAAAGAACATGGCGGCGACTAGTATTTCTTGTTTTTCATTAAGGAGTAAAAATTACGCATACTTGGTAATGACACAAATTGAAAAAGACAAAAGTCGCCATTCAACTGTGAAGCAATATTTATTATACGAGGTAAGGTTAAAATATTGACAAAAAATAACTTAAACACAAAATATGATAATCTACAAAAAAATTTTTAGACAGCCACCAAGCTATTTTTAAGGAGTTTAAAAAGACCTACAATTTGACATATAACTTAATGTTGTACGTAAAAAAATAAAGAAAATACGAGCCTGGGGAGTTTTAGGTGGCGGACCCTGTATATAGAGTGCGGGTAGTTTACTCAGTTTATGTGTAAAAAATTCTCAAATCGTGGTATTTTGATTCAATGGAACAGCGTCACTGTAACAGATTAATGTGCGTATATGAAAATGCAAACACTGCGCGAAAAAACTGTTGCCGAAATTAACGGTGCGTTACAAGAAGCTTGTCAGGAGTCTTGTGTGGTTAGTTCAACAGTAACTTGATGGAGTAAGCGTTCCAGAGCATTGGACTAGTGTTAAAGACGACCACAGAAGTTGGAGACCTCATACTGCAAACGACAACACTTTTGCTGCACTGTGGCTACAATAATGGAAGAAGACCGCATGGACAAAACAAGCAATAGACAAATACCAAAAGACAAATATATTTGTCTTCTTTGTAGAAAATTTAAATGCTTGATTCAAAAGTGTAGACGAGATATGAAGACAGGCGTAATCCTCTGCACGATAACGTTGATCGCATAAAATGTATATGTTTGGTGAAGGCTATGTAGTCAAAATGTTGATTTTACGATTAATGTAAGACTTTAAATGTCTTATCCAGTGTATTATATAATGACAGTTGTGTCTTGAAATGAAACAGTTTCTGTGAAAGGATGCTTTATCCTTAAAAAAACATAATCAGAAAGCTGTTTTGCCCCTTAAGTTTACGTAGAGCCCATCAGCCAATTCTTGTAACAGATGAACCTGGTGAGGATGAAATTTATTTCTGACAGTATTCGTGGATACAGACGTTTGAACTGACTTCTAAATCTCGATTTACATATATCTCTCGTGGTTAGTTTTGGAAAACATGAGCCGCTGCTAAAAGCTTGCTTTTCTTCGGGCGTTGTTGATTCTGTGCATTCCCTTTTCTTATATCCAACACAGCAAGTTCTATTAAATCTGTCTTTCAAACGCTAAAATGCCGCTGCGTTTGGTTGGGTATGCTCGGAAAAGGTTGGGCATATAGCCTGGAAGCAAGCAATTAATTTTTTTTTTACTTCCCCAGGGTATAAATTCATGTCAATTAACATTTTTTTTCTGAAATAGGTAAAAGTTTTTCAAATAAAAACTACGCCTTGCTTTTAACAATTGACTCTTTACCAAAACAAACGCCAGGAATCACGGCTAACAAGATAAAATAGAATTTTCAAATTTCGAGAAAAACGTAAATATCGTAAACTACCAATAATGGGTATCAACAGCCTAATATCATAAGAAAGAGTTTTTAATTCTACATCTAACTGCAGGATGAAAAACATGGCATCCTATTATAAAATAAGTTATTCTCGTTATATTTCAATTAAAACGTATTTATCAATTTAACATCTGCAAAGAATTGTCTATTATTTCCGGAAAAGAAGCTATTTTTATTTCAAGGATATTCAAAATGGTGCAACACACATAAAAGTCATAATTTTCAAGAAAATGCCAGATATAACTAGCAAATGATGCAACTTGGGCCTAACGTAATACAAAAATGAAATAACATACATGGTATTCTATTTAAAATAACAAGCTGATGCCCACTTCCGGTATAAGTCATTCTTGTAAATATTATTAATCTTAAATTATACGCTTATTACAGACGGATTAGCGTTAGTGATCACCCTGTATTATATCAGACTTATCAAAAGTTGCTGCTTTGCATGATCAATAAGCACTGTAAATTCTTTGTAACAGCCAGTTAATCAACGACTGCAGAAACTGTTGGAAGTTTAATGGTATTTTAACTCATATAAGTACAAAAATACATGTTTCCATCTGAAACAACCACAGGTTGCGTTTTATAGTGCAACTTGTGCAACGGAATTGCTATTAACATTAAAAAATCACTCTTTGTATCACTTTAATGGTTAAATGATGCCGGTGCACGCCCATAAAACTCTTTTCTGCGTGAAACTTTCAGTAGATAGTTCACGTTATGGGAATTTCGCTTGGGCGTTGTATAAGGTAACGATAACGTAGCTATTCGAAACGGAGACATTCTGCAGACGGCGTCAGCGGAGGCCCATTCCTTCCTAGTGATGTTAAAATATTCATCCCTCGACTTGAGCGGATAACCGCATTAAATATGAATACCCACCTGCATTTCACGGAGACTGACTTTCAACATGGCCGTCAAGGGGCGTCCTTGGAAGTAGTTCTGCACTTGCAGAAAAGTTATGTACCTACTTTTTATTTATCCCGAAGTTTGATGTACAGGGAGAAGACAAATGTACACGGCAGACATGAGGCGGGTTTCTCTACTCTATTTTAAACTAAAATCAACTCTATTTTTTAAATCTAAACCAATCACGCACCCCAATTTAAGGTGTTGTGATGGTTACTGAGAATATTTTAGCTAACATCAACTTTAACAAAGAGAATTAATAGGAACCGACCCATTGTGTTTATGGTTGGAGAATTAAGTGCCCGAACTATTCTAATTTTAGACATGAACATAAAACATGATTTGATGTCAAATAGGTGACATATCTGCTTTAGTTAGTCAGTAGGATATACCGTTATCTCGAGCTGAGCTGTCTTTTCAGCCTTTCATACGGCAATATAACTCACTAACCAAACAGATGTTTCTCACAAAGTACGAAATTTTATGACTACATAATATGAGTAAAAATACAGTAATGCAATCTGCGAAGTAGGGCTTGAACTAGATCTGTGTTTTAGCTTATTTGCTGGGTTTAATTGTCCTTTAGTTACTAACGAAAAATTTCAGTTAGTATTGCCGCCTGACGAGGTGAAGAAACAGCGAAACTCATGGCTAACGGTTTTCGACGTGCTAATTAAGGCAGATGTCAACTACATGACAAAAAATTGATTGTTCAAGAAAAATTGAGTACCCGTACTCCCAAAATTGTAGTATGCCATTCACTTTGCTCTTGACTTAGTATTTTCATGCAGGTTGAATTTGCAATGCACATATTCTATAAGTAAATTTTTGGGCTAAAAGGGACTTATACATATATACAGCCCGTTTATTTTATAGACATCAAGCTATTTTCTGCACAAATAATATAGATACCTTCCACTTCGGTCTGCTAAAAACTGTTATGAAGATATAATGATTTGTTACCATGTTATGACATTTGCTACATTATTTTTTTCAAGATAATTTTATTAGATGTTATTTTATTATTAAAATTTCAGCAGCAGAAGTAATTGCGGTCAGGTGTGCTAAGAAACAGAACATGATATATTTCTCCATATTATGCACAATAATAAATTATACCTATAACAAACATATGTATGTAGGTACTTAATAAACATATAATCAAAAATAATATGAAAACATGATGACTCTTTTTCCTTACAAAAACTGTTTTTCTTTAAATTAATAATTACTATTTAATGCGTTGGAACTGTCACAATTAATAAAATATAAACTCTTAATTTTTGCAAGCATTATATATCAGGAAAAAATGTACTACTGTGCTCTTTGAGGAATAAAAAATAAAATCAAGCATTGAGACATATCCTTATGTACATTACATTACCAGTACATCTGACCACAAATTATCTATCTGTGCACCTGAAATTTTAAGATGTATTGAGTAGTCCCAGTTCTACTGTGGGTAAGTAAGTAACTAAAAGTAACTTCAAAAACTTGCAGGCATTACACATATGTTTGCCGAAAATAGTCGGGTTTTAAGCTTTTGCGGAATTAAATACTTGTGGGTCAACCTTCCAAAGAAGTTACACGTGCTTTTTTTATCCGCCTGGTTGGGGCTCACTATTGCAGCGCACGGCATAACAGTATTTCAACATTTCGTGATGTAACGGTTAATATATAGACTTTTTTGCCTTGATTCAGCAAAAGTAATCATTTGAGGCAAACATTTATTATAGCATGATTGTTGTTTCTAATAAAATTGTATATACATATAAACTTTTAAAGATAAATATACTAAAAGTGATCTTCCGTAAAATTTTCAGGAAATTATTACGTGTTAATTATAACGCCAAATTTAATTTTTTGCTGACATGGATGTATTGATAAAATATACTGAACACTAAAATTTTTGCGAATCAATAAATGCAAACTTTAGCAGAATTAAAGTATTATCTAGCAGTTCAATTGTTATTAGCCCTGAAAATACCAATTAGTTTTCTTATACATGAGTGTTGTTTGTGTATCACCAGAAAACATTATCGAGCTATTATCAAAATCTTAGGTTTTTCTTCGAATTTTTTGTCAAAATTTTGACAAACTGTGTAAAAATAATTAATCGACAAATTTAATTTCCTTTTTACAAGCAATAAGGACAAAACATACGAACCTACTCCAAAACTTTGAGAATTTATGTAACAAATAATTTCATTAATTTGTATTCGGCACCAAAGGGCGCACGGGGCGCGCAAATACACAATAATTACAGCCGAATAATGTAAATTTTCAGATCAGCGCAGATAAGCAACTTTTAATCAAATCGGCTAGCCGGAACGTGATTTTTTTTACCGCTCACTATAACACATCTATTTGCACCCGGAATGCTCTTGCTTGATTAAAAGCGGGCGTTGGGCGTCTGTTTAACCGATGCACGCGTTTCATTTGCAGAAGCAAATAGCATTGTGGCGCGGAATAATCAAACATATTGCCAGAAATGATTAGTCAGCCCTCTGTTCTCAACGCAATCAAAGCTCGTGTAACCGCATTAGAGCTTTTGTTATTGGATAGCCCGTGTTCTCGTCCCGAGCTCCGTAACACGAGGCAAAGTACACAGCGCCCGACTAATGAAAACTACCGACGATCCAGGGATAACTTTGTTACTGTATACTTACTGAGAAATTGTGGGTCCCACAAAACGATAAGAAAAGCGTATGGCGGCGGATAATGCATGTTACTTATTGTGTTACATGTTCCGACCGTGTTGCAGCGTTTTTATTTTATTATGTAATGCGGATATTGTGATGGCGAAATAAACTCTAGTCCCAGCATATTCAAGTTGGAAAGTCCTAATATTTAATGAACGTAGATGATATTTTAATGGGTTAACAGGTATAAGTATGAAATGAAAATGTATTGCCAGCCTTGACTAAGATTTGAACTCGGGATCTTTTGAACACTAGTCAAACGCTTTATCCACTGAGCTATCAAGGCCCTATTCAAAGCGGCATGTATAGATCAAAGTTTACTTGTAACGCTGCCGATCGCCTTCCAGCGCATTTGCAGCTGAATCGCTCGTTGCTCGGTATTTTCGAGTCTCAGAGCGTAATTCGCTGCGGTGGCCAGATTATGGCGACCAGCAACCAATTACAACCCAAGTACATTATAGTATAGTGACAGTTAATTTTTGGCTGAATTCGTTTTAATTAATCTAGATGATATTTTAATGGGTTAACAGGCATAAGTATGAAATGAAAAAGTATTGCCAGCCTTGACCGAGATTTGAACTTGGGAATTCAAGCAATAATTAACTGTCACTATAATCTAATATTTAATATTTGCAATCGTTACGGTTATTAAAAGTGGATTGCTATAGAAAAGAATAGTAGGTAACTTATTGTTACTTTTAAAACGCATTATAAATTTGGCGAAAGAAAAATTTTGCGGAATGGGGCTGCTAAAAATTTGGTAAGTGCTGATTTTAACAGCTTATTACGGTAGAAAATATGATTTTACATGCATTATAAATTTCTGGAAAGTGTTTCCAAGATTTTTCAAAAAGTTGACGGAATATGGCTGCTACGAATTTTTTAAGTGCTGATTGAAAATGATGAAAATTTTGAGTGACATTTAAATTAATCAAGTACAAAGTTCGTTTTAAGAGAGGTTAGAACACGATACCTACCCTGCGATGTGGCTAGTCTTGACGTAGAAAATTGTAAGACATGCATCTTGCAACAGAATCAGATGAAATTTACCCTTGTCGTTCAATATAATAAGCTGGGAAGCAACTGTTGCAGGTTTTAATAAAAAGTAATAATTTTACAATTCTAGCACGAGGTTTTTTTGTAGCATCTTATGAGTTTCTACGTTACGTGCCTAGCCTCGTTGCAAGGAGTCATTTTAAAGCCTCTATTAGAACTTTAAATTCTATTTGAAAATGTGCCGTTTCGTTTGCGCCATTAGGTCCGTCTGATACAAAAATTACAATCCTGAACAGGCCCTTTGTTGGTAGTAGGTACTAAGCAATACATTACATCATTTTTCGCATCGTCTTCGTTCGCCAACAAATCATAAGCAATTTTACGAGTTCATTCATTGATATAGCAATAGATGACAATAAATGCAATGAACTACAATTTTTTTTTCATTTTTCCTATTATCAATGGGTGCAAGTAGGTGTGTTTATTGAACTAATAAAACACTATGCTATTATAAGGTCAATACATAACTATTTTCACAGAAAATGGTGTCGTTATTTTGGTAAATGTGAAATAAATACCGATTATTGCCATTCAAGCAATACAACTTGAAACACATTGGCATTAGATATTAGGTCTTCTTAAATGACTATATTAGTACCTTTGTCTAATGATTTTATAGCAAAAGTATTGTCCCTTTACAATTCAACTGTTATTCAAAATTTTATCAGTGGATTACGATGAAAAACATGTTTATTCCTTATTTTGTCAGTGAAACCAGAGTTGTTTAGTATAGGACCGAAATAGTTAAATATTCCTAAATGTTATATAAGCTTTTGTCAGTAACCTACATCAGTAAATTAAAAGAAAGAAATCAGTATTTCAGGACATTTCTTTATTTTTTATGCAGCGTACAAAATAACCGCTTGACAGAAAATAAGTCACTTTTATTATTGTCGTTTTCCAAACAAATATTTTATTTGATTTAATGAACTAACTGTACCCCTTTCTAAAAACAACCACAGCTACAGTATTTTAACAATTATACGTAGCTAAGTTTAACTAAATACAGCAATTTTCAAGGCAGGAAATAATACATTCAGCTTGTGTTTATTATGTCTATCCGAACTTGGATGAAAAAGTTTCCGTTTATCAGAAAAGTGAAGTGTGAATTGCACTTTTGCAGAGCAAACAGAACCAGAAAATCTTTGTTTTGTAATACTGGTATTATTTATTTGCCTGAAATAATAATTTCTTAACAAACATGCAGTATATGTATATGGATTTATTTCTATATCTAAAGAAACAATGGCGCATTTGACTATGTGTACTTCATAAGAAAATCCCAGTTAGTTCGATTCAAGTGAAAGCGGAACTATCCAAAGTAAACAAATATTCACAAAAGTAAGTATATATACTTTGGATATTAAATTATTTGATTATTCAGGTTTTCAATTTCTGATTTCAAATAACAATAAGGGGGAAGCAAAACACAACGGTATTAAAGCTTATTCTTTTTTTATTTCACCTAATTCTTATACTCTTTATTACTTTTATTTTCAACGTTCATCTTATTTTGTAATCTCTGACTGACCTAAAAATACTTTTCAAGCTTCTCTCATTGTTTACGCTTGCTAACCTAGTTTTTCCGTGCGCTCAATGGAGCTGTATAAATCCAAACTCCTTCCTTTCTGCAAGTAGTCCGTGTCGTACTCCCATTTAACATTCTATACGCGGAGCTTGTATCGCTACTCCGCAAACTTTCCACCGTGAATAGCTCGGAGCTTTAAAGTAAATTTATGGCGAGGCATCCGAAGAGACAATAAATTAATTTTGTGTCCTCCGCCGTATTAGCTATGAATAAAACTACAGCGCTTCAATCGCCGTACACCAATCCGGTTGCTTAATCCATACTAAAGCCGAGATTGGATTTGAAACAGCACTGCAATTAAAATAACTTTGTCACGTTTGTCACTTCCGAATAAGGTAATCGCTACTGATATTTGGTTAGTCTAGAACGTTTCCAGTATACAATGTGGTATAGCCACTTGCGAAATTCTACCTTTTCGACATGGACACGATATGTACCGCACTTTAGGGGTCATTGTGTGAAAATCGCTTATAAATCATCTGGCGGTGGATTTAGGAACTACGACGTAGGTTGGTACATTCTTTAAGTACAGACTGCCGATTGCCCGGTCAATTTGTGAAAGCGAAAAAAGCCCTGGAAAATAAAATTACTTTAAATGATTAATTTCTGTCATATTCATTTTAGTTCAAAGTAGTTAGCTCCACTACGTATTTAAGATACGTATTCACGTCCAACTTTTTGCTAAGTAGCAAACTGGCGCCGCTGAAAGCTACTAACTTAATTAGAGGCTTACGGACTTGTCTTGTGTACCGAGAGACGTTACTGAAGATGGACATAGTTATTTTGGATGTCGACCCGTCGTCTCCCATTCATGAATTATTAAGTCTTCAGCGGAAATATGTCGGTAGTGCGTATAATGAAATCGTCCGGTACGTAGCGAAATTGCGGTACCTGTCTACTTGACAATACAAACTCATATATAGTTCTACAGCTGGAGTGTGTCCTAAACCAGTTACAGACATGGGCGTAGCTAGTGGGGGATTAAACTGAAAGACAAAATCACGGACTGTCTTTTGAAGAACATCCACCATAGGCACATGCAGTTTTACATTTACGAACCATTTCGGGTACTTCATTATATCCAATAGGAAGGTACAATACAAGGCAAGCCTAAAAGGTATTGAGCTGATTCAAAATAACATTTAAAAATTTTCGTTGTGTTTCTGTAAGATAAGTCTCTGTGTCAAAAGGAAAGTGTTTTGACGAAGACCGTATCGATAATATGACAGTGATGGAAATACTTGAAAATAAC